>JAPYYV010011895.1:0-23809 GCA_030522625.1 Copidosoma aretas | reverse complement strand
AAAAAAAACAGAGGAAGAAAAAACACCGAGGTCGAGTGCTGCTCGGTATGGTAGGGGTAGTACGAGCGAAAGAGGTGCTCTAATGGGGAGGCGCGCGCTACATACGACACGGCGCCTTGGCTTTTTCCTCGATTGGAAAGCTCCCTCCGTCGGAGCCCGCGGCAGAGGGTCACGGCACGAGGATCGAGTTACGCGCGTCTACGAGATTTTCCAAAGGGCGGCGAGCGCAAACAAACGCCGGGGAGGCGTGTTGAGTGCGGGTGCGTCGCTCTTTCTTCGCGACTTTGCGCTTTTTGCGGCCTCTGTCCGGTGTTCTATCGGGAATAATATAGGCGTGCGAGCGCGATTTGGCAAACGTCATTCTAACGCGCTTTGGAGGCTCTGAACAGTTCTTTTCGATTCCACCCAACTTGATGATCATACATTTACAAGTCCAAGCGTTATTTCAGTCATCTGAACATTAAAAAAAAAAATTTTCTTTCTTTTTTATCCAACGAGGGAACTAGCCGATAATGAGTCTAATGGAGAAACCGCGCGCTTTAATGAAGGCGGGAGACGACGGGGTGAGTGCAAAGAGGACGTACGCGTATAATTATAATGTAATTTCACGACCCTTTTGTCCGTGAACGTTCCGATCGCGGAATACGCGGCGCTCCAGGAACAAAAATAATTGTCAATCCTTGAAAATAGTCTCAATATCGTACGTTTTACCGGTTTCGCTTGTATATTTAATTTTTTTTCCGACCCACAGGAAGGAGCCGAGATGGAGCGACGAGCGCGTTACTTTGACGACGTGTAATATCTACTTATAGAGCGAAATTGTGTGCAGGGACGCCGAGCACTTTTACTGCCACGCGATATGAGCGATAGTGTTAGCGGTACGAGTTTTGTTTCCACATTTAGTTGCAAAAACATCGTGGACGCGCGGAAAGATGAGAAAAGTGTCGAACGACGGAGAGCGAGGGAATGAAAATAAAATTAAAAAAAAAAAAACTACAAACTTGACTCGATAGCGTTACAACCCTCGCCGAATTTAACGCGCGTCTTTTTATTTACTGCACGTGCAATCTTTTCGCGTCGTCAACACTCCACCCCGGATGGCCTGAAATGTTGGTTTTGCGCGAATTCACGCATGTAATGTATATTGCAGGAGAAAGCGAGATGACGCCGGAGATCTAAGCTGATTGACTGCAGAAAATGTAACTCACAGACGACGTAGAAACCAAACGAGCGGGGGGAAAAAAAAAACGAAACGGCAGGGCGCGCGAAAGATGGGGAGATAAACCAACGGAGGCAGATCGGAGAAACGCAAAAGGGCATCATGCGAGTATGGGTGCGAGCTGTTGTTATCTTATACGTTATCTGATGTACCGTACCTACTTTTTGTTTTGTTTCGAGGCGGTCGATCGGGGACATTTATACATGTAACAAAAGTGGGAGACGTTTTCTCGACCGCAAAACAGTCAGTCACAGTACATTGTATCGTACGAATATAGTATAACAGCGCTGTATAATGAACACGGACAAGCACAATCACGATGATTTATATTGTATACACGGCTTAGGAGCGTTATATATATATATACATGTATATATATATACAACCAGGATTGATCGCGTCTTATGTCCAAGCAGCGCGCGTTCCTCGCAAACTCAAAGTGCAAACGCAAAACTCACTACAGGTATTACACGAGTACAAATGAAGCCGAGCGGAGCAGTTGTTGGTGAAAATTACCGGACAAAGTTCAACCGATCAACATTGCTTCGTTGTGATTTCGTCTTGATTTTTGGTACAACTTCTTCGTGTCGGCACATAATATAGACATATTTGCATGTAACACACACTTGCCGTAGAGCTACGCAGGTGAGCGTTTTGTTAGCGGCAGTGTTGCAGTTGGACCGTCGTGGCTATGTGATCATGGCTATACTTGGCTAAAGTGATAACACGAATTACACGAAGCACAATGTTATTCAATGCATGTATAGAGTGGCTAAAACTATCATGAGCGAGCGAGTGAATTGGATTATAAATAAATAAATAAATAAATAAATATATGTATAAATACCTACATACAATTAAAGTGTGTGTGTGTGTGTGTATGTGTGCGTGTGGGGGTGAGTGTATGCAATCTAGTCGACGACACGCAAATAGCATACATCAATGTGCAGAAAAGAGCCCGTTATTCATGTAATCGACATACGATTAAAAGCGTAATTATACAAGACTCTGCGCGACTCTGTAAGGACTATACTCAGTCGCTTTGTTTCGTAATTGTTTGAATGATTGCGACGTGGTGATTTTGCAAATACTTTTTATATAGTGTATTACTCAGACCCGAACCAACTATGTAGTACTTACCATTTGAAAATGACTGTTGTTGTTGTTGTTGTTGCTGTTGTTGTTTATATAAGCTTCTCGGACATGACGTGCTTTTGTTGCCACTTTGTTTTCTTATTGATCTTTGAGAAATATATACATACATGCACAATGTATTATTATTATTATTATTATTATTATTATTATTATTATTATTATTATTATTATTATTATTATTATTATTATTGGTATTAATATACTTGATGGATGATATCATTGCAAAGTATTATAGGTTTTTATTGAATCATGGAATAATTTATTGTACGATAAAATTTGATGTACATCAAAATAATTAGCTGTAAATATTTTTCATACTGTTGATTAAATTAAAGTTAAATATTTGTAATTGGTGTGGATGCCAACGTGTGCACGTCGTATGGTAAAACTTAAGGTTACGTTGCTACGTTCGTACATGATATTTAGTGATGTATGAACAAATCAATGATAATGCGGTCAAACTCATTACAGTCGTTGTTACTTCAGTATTAGAATGAGAAGAATAATAATAAATATCTAAAGGTGCTCTATCGCTCGTTTGTTAAAAAGAATTTCCCCTTTATACGAACCAACAAAAGCACGTCATGAATGAAACATGATTTTTCGTTTTTCCCGAACATCGCGCCTGCACAAAAGTAATAAGAATAACGGTATAGGCTAAGTATACGTGTTTGAGAGAAACAGGAGACGTCGATTGTATTGTGTGTGAATGTAAATTCGACAAAGTGAACTGTGAGTGTATAGGTCGATGACATGATAAGTATTAAAGCAAATAGATTGCGAGTACGTGCAGCGGAAGAGTGTGTGCAATTATATGAGTAGAAACAAATTTCATCTCATTAGTTATTAAAATGATGAAAAAACAAAAAAACAAAATAAATGATCAACAATGAAAAAAGTGAATAAAGTAAGTAAACTAATTTCAATTCAGTCTAGGAATGAGTCCTTTGGTGTAAATTACTTTGATCTCGAATGACGCGGACTAAATGTTTAAAATACAGAAAATGAAATATATATAAGGAAGAACGTTGCATTTATAATTCGAGATAAAAGAAATTTGGCCAAACGACTCAACTTTCTGCTTGTGTCACAATCTAAAACGAATTAAGAAATAAATGAATTTTAAAAAACGAATAAATAATAAAAAACAAAAAATAAAAGGTTCTCTTCTCGATGTTTGACCCAGGCCACAAACAACCCTTGTAACATTATAACATGGAACGGGCGACGAGACAATTTTTCGAGCAGTCGATCGTATACAACATTCCCTGGCACACAATGGTAGCGCGCGATAATATTGCAGAAAAAAAATTCCAACTGTAGAAAGGAGTGCTTTGGAGTATAGATATAGTAGTACACTAGTCGTAATAAATGTGCGATAAAAATGGTGCTCGTCTGTGAAGACGCAAAAAGAAAGGATCAATTCTGGATGGGCTACGAGAAGAAAGAGGAGAAAAAATGAAGCAAAAGAAGATACATGCATTATTCGCCGACATTATGGATATATATAGGAGTGCGCGCGCGTATGTGTGCGTGCGTGGGTGTGCAGTCGAGGCTCTCGAGACTCTTGAGACTCGATGGTCGAGAATAGTCTCTACGTCTTCATCAATAAACGCACAATTTTTCTCAATCTTTTATCCCACCGCTTCACTTTATTTCTCTCTTTCTCACATCGAACCTTCCTCTTTCCTGCACCCACCACTTGACCCCCCCCCCCCCCCCGCCGATCCACCCCCGACCCCCTCGCTCGCTCATATCTCTCAATTTTTCTAGCCCGCGATCGAATAACTCTCGGCTTTTTCTTCTTTACTTTATGTCTGACTCATATTTCTCCATCGTTCTCTTCGTTCTGCGGTTTGCTGTAATTTTACGAATGTATTCCAAGGCGTCAGTGATGTCGTTATTGCCGCTTGAGTGGAGTCAGTGAGCTTGACAAATTTTTCGCTTTCGATGGAAATAGACGATAGCGAAAATCATCAACCTGTTAAATTTTCATTTTGAAATAAATTAATAAAATTATTTATCAATGGATTACGATTTTTTTCAAGGGTTTTCGTACAAATAATTAATCATTCTTAGTGTTACCCTTTCAATCGTCAAGTATCTGAAAGAGACTTTGAACAATTTATCTAAACTAAGTTTTGAAAACGTTTATGCATAAATGCCTCAAAAGTTAAAAAAAAAAAATTTTTAATTTTAGTATATTTAAAAAGTATGAAAAACATAATGTAGAACAATATGTACAAAAATATCTAGAACCGACATAAACAATTGTATACTGCATAAAATTTGGTATCACGCGTAACAAACCGAAAAACTTGTTCCATCACAAAACGTATGCATCTTGCTCACATCTCCACCCGGTTAAATCCTATCTCCCTGACGGGTCTTAAGATTCAAGACGAACGACCAAAAAAGCCAAGAAGGTGAAAACATACTCGTTATTACAAAGGAATACTTTGGCATACGCACCGAGCCGAGTTGCCTGCAAGTGCGTCTCGTGCGTAATTAGCCGTAAAAATGATTATTTATTGCAGATTGAAGGAGGCGAGGACACGAGAGCCGTTGCGGTGACCGTCAATTATCAAAATGTGCATGCTCGTATACTCCCGCCCTAACTGAATTCTTCCGGTACGAAATTATTTTTATCCTTTTTCAGCTGCAGTGTATGCATCGCGTCCTTCCAATTATCTTATCTCTGGAAAACCTTACACGCACCTTGCCCTTCGCGTGTATTTTTGGTTCGTTTGGATGTTCCTCATTACCATTTTCTCTCTCTCTTTCGTCCCTGCTCTCGCAGCAGCAAGAGCAGCAGCATCCAGTGATCGATGGATTTTCATTCAGAAAATAAAAGAAAATAACTCTTCTCGTACCTGCGATGGGATGGAAAGAAGAATAAAAAACGCTCGACGTGCGATGACAGCCGAGAAGCGAGTCATGCTCCATTTCGGCCATGCCCTTTTGTAGGGACGAAACGATGCTTTTTTCTTTTTCTTTTTTCGATTCGAACGACTTACAAGCGGTTACTCTGACAAGTGAGTAGTAATTACTCAATTATACCTCTGCACTGTGTTTTCGCTTGCCTGTGGTGGAATCGGTATGAAATCATGCAGCGACCTATAGGGAGGTCGACGAATCGTCTTCGAACCTCGTTTCCTTGAGACTTCGAGAAAGTTACCATTCAAACATTTTTAAAGTAAAATTTCAACGAATTTACTTAATTTAAAATTCAAGCCCTGGTTGAGTGAAAAATATTCACCAGAACAACAGTGAGGAGCAGATTAATTCATGTTTACAACGCCTCAAATTCATTGACTTTAACGATTTTAGGACATTCAGTACATATATCTGATAGTTTGTACCTTACCGCCTTCTCCGCTTGATGATTTTTCATCAATAAATTGTTTTATAGCTATTTTTACGTAAAATGACGAGAAGACCCGCCTAGCAAATATTTTGAGGAGTCAACCAAGCCAAAATTCATTGCAATCCGTTGCAAATGAAAAGAGAAAAGTAATGCATTACATGACATAAAATTCGTACAGAGCCTCAAAAATAAAAAGACCAACTCGGGTCTTCTCATCGTTCTAGTCAATAAGGTCCAAAGTCGATTCGTCGACCTCTCCGCTGCACGATTTCATATAAAAATCACCTTGTGCCGTGAAGTCACAATTAAAATGCATCAACTGATAGTAAACGTTTCAGCACATCCCAATAACGTTGTGTAATGATTAAGGAGTCTCACAGGTTTAAGCTTTTTTCCATTATTAGGAAGATTTGTTTGTATCGTCAATTACATCAAGTGAGCCGGGAAAACGAGTATGAACTTTATACAGTGGGAAGGTCAGTTCTTATCGGTAGAAAAAAAACCAACAATCGTGTCTTAATGAAAGAAAAGTATAACAGAAAGTAAACATCGAGGGATGTCGGAAAAAGAGAGTCGTGGAAAAGCAACTTTGATCGCCAAGCTCGGACTGGCTAGCTCGCCGAGTGAAATCTTAAATTCAGAGTGTCGATCGGCAATAAATCGATTTACGGCATTTTCCGGGAAAGAGAGGCGGACGGCTCCAATTAAACCAACACGGGAGGAGAGAGGGAGAGAGCAGAAGAGAATCGTAATGCGAGTGAGGCGATGGAAAAAAGCGCGTATGGTATCGACGTTTCCTCCGCTGGCTGGAATAATAGGCGCATGGGCCGCGATTCAGCGAGTGGCGGCGGCAAAAACTGGCCTCGTCGAGTGCAGCCGCGGCAGCTTAGCTCCCGAGTTTTCTCCGAATCAAATTCTAACAACTGCCCCTGTCAGCACAGCTAATATGGTAAAGCGAGTCTAAAACAACATTGAACATTTTCTAAGTATATGTACTAATGAGTATGAATATTTTATAAAAAGTTGACTGAAAAAAACACAAAATGAACGTTATCGATTGCGCTGTACATGGAGCGCAAGCTCTGAGCCAAACTGTTTTCGTATTTTCTTCAAAAACCTCGGTAGAGTATGCATCCTGATGAAAAACAAAAGTATTAGAGACAATAGTTCAGAGCAGATTAATTGCACCGCTTGCAATATTTATGGTTGCAACTCAGTAGAACAAAGTCTTCTTATCACTGGTTCGCATAACTTTACCATTATTCTATCTTGATTTTTTTATCAATCACGTATTTCAAATAATAATAGCTTTTTCGGTAAAAGTAGGACACCTGGCATTGTTTTCGGAGTTAGAGTAAAACCAGAAGATGTATTGGTAGGTGATCATGTTACTTTACTATGTTTTGCTGTAACATACAAGTTTTCTTAGATAAAGTGGTTGGTGGACCCTGTCAAAACTTTTGGTATGCTCTGGAAATGCTAAATGATTATAATTACTAGAATTTTACAATTTTGTTTCTGTAAAGAAATTGCATCAAATTTTCATCGAGTTTCAGAAATATTAAGCGGTGGACACTTCTTTTACTCGATGTATCATTCTCTTGATAAATAACACGAAACATTCGAATAAAGGTCCGAAAGTCTTTTACACGTTCTTATGCAGGTAATAATAAAATAATAAATAGTATTTGCACATGACAGTGTAGGAAAGGAAATTCGTAACTGTGCTCAAAATTCAAAGTAGTGAAAAGAGTGAAATAAACAGTCATGTTGGGTAAATATTGTCATGAATCGGGAGAAGATCATTATAATGAAGAATAAAATAATTATATAAACTTAATTCTTATTATTATTATTATTATTATTATTAAATACTTAAGTTTAATTATTATGGTTTTGTTTTAAATATTTGCAAAGCAAACTCGAATGATTTATGTCTATTTTAAGGGAAAAAAAAAATTTAGTAATTTTGATGAAAAAACTTTGGTTTGTGTTTGAAAAATCATGGTAATCTTTTAAAATATGCGGCTTCCGCTATAACTACAGAAGACAATAAAAAAACAACCGCTAGTAAATTTACAGAAATCTTCCTTATCCTAAGGAAACTGGTAAAAACTGCAGGCTTCGTTCAGAATAATGAAATGACATCGTGTACCATCTGTTAATACAAAAAATACTGGAAAACTTTCATCACACATTTTTAATTTGACTACTCGACCTACTTATCGGACATGTAAATGAAACCGAGTATAGATGATTACAGTATTCATCATCACAAAATTTTACTCAATATAATAACCATTTAAAAGTATAATTTAAGAAAATGATCAATAAAGTAATTGATTGAAAAACTATGTAGTAAAAATAATGGTGCATTCTTCAATGGTATAATTTATTATTCCGTATTTGCTGTACTTGCCGTCAAGACACCCAATTTCAATGTTAAATATATATTTTCAGCATATGTAAAATATGTAAATATCATTTTTATTTTTTAGTGATTTTTATTCTGTTGTTCGCCGTAACGTTTCCAGACTGCACTATTAGGAGTTGTAAAATTCTGCTGCATACGTGCATCAACGACTTAATGAACTCGGCTGCGCGTGCGACGATTTTGTTTCATCACATCATCGAGCCGAATTCGAGCCATCGAACGTATAATTACTATTAACTGCTTATACGTATAGCCTCGCGCGTTTTATTATTCACGACGCGCGCATGCGACGGGATTTTACATAAATTTTGTTTTCGCTCTTTTTCGGGCGCGATTAAACTGTATATTTATATGCGCTCGCCGCTTCTTCGTGGCGATCAAAAAACTACCGTCGACGAAAATATAATCCCCACAGCCACGGCTGCGGGTATCCATTCCCAAAGAACCGCGAAGCTGTGTGCGAAATTCGATACGATATCGGTAATAAGGTATCCCTCGTTACGTGCCTTGACGATTCTTTGCTCTCTCTCTCTCTCTCTCTCTCTCTCTCCCCCGTAAGCATACCCGTATTCATGTGTACACGTGTATGACTGTATATACAGTGTACGAGCATCCTTTATGGGTTGCTTTTTTTACGATCGCCGGGCATAAAAGTAAATCGCGATGCACGAGTTGAGAGGAAAAAAACTCTGAGAATCGCGTAACGAAAGGATCATTTTCTTCTTCTTCTTCTTCAAACAACCGATGAGTACTGACGATTCGCCTCTCGCGATGAAAATTTCAATTCGATCTTGGAAACATACTATCCATTAAACGCGTGCAGAGCCCAAAATGGTGAAATGCTAATTACTCTGTTGAACAAAGACTGGAAAAAAAACGAAAAAATCCACGGCGCGAAAATGTCTGCGGCAGTCGAGCCGTTAGGTGGATTATCATTTCTCACTTGTCCCGGGACAATTAAGAGCACACGAGCGAGCGGCGACTCGAATAAAATCCCAATTAAGCCGCGCGACCTCTTTCTTCTTCGCTCGGCGCGCGAGAGGAGCAAAAAGAACCCGAAGAAGAAGAAAAAGGGGGCAGGGTCGGAGGGAGAGGATGAAGAAGCAGGGCAGCGTCGTTCCGAAAATCAGCGGTGCGCAATCAAACCATTTGACCGTTTAACGAGCAGCAGCGAAAATATCCGGCCCCAGCTTCCCCCGCCTGCGGTTCTGGATTGCACCTCGCGGATTTCGCGAGATGATCGCAAAAATGTGCGATACCCCTGCACACACACACGCGACCCGAGTCATCTACCGTGCCCTTGGGCTCGGGCCTCGTGTGTCCGAGTCCGTATGGTGTGGGCGCCGAGCGCAAGTCGGATTGTAGGCCCCAGGGAGTCCGAAACGCGAAGGGAAAAAAGGAGGAGGAAGAGTTTCGGAGTGCAGATGTACGCACAGTATACCTATATATACAGTTGGAAAAGAGAGCCCGAATGGAGTAAGGCGCTGCAGAGGCTTGGATGTATGTTTGCCGTAAATTTTCGATTGTTCCGAGCGGCAGCTCTCTTTTTTGGAGAGTACACCGAAAAATTGTTTCTTCGTTCAACGAGCACGGGCCTTTTGGTTGGGTGACGTGATCGGGAGCGCAGAGAGTGTAATTCGCGTGCTGATAAAAATGGAAAAAACACGCGCTCGTCCCAAAATGGTCTTACACACCCTTGCCACTGATGGTATCCACGCGAGTACGCAGCATCCACCGATACTCATACGCGGCGCAAGCCGCAGCGGTCGCTAAAAACTTAATCCAATCGTCGGGCGCAAAAAAAGCAAGAGCCCCCGAGGAGGATCGCTCGCCGTGCCGGGCCCGCATGAACGACAGCGACGGCGGAGGGAAGGACGCGCTCGCCCGCCGCTCAATTCCGCCGCAGCGAGAGGAGGAGGAGGAGGAGGAAGAAGAAATCTGAGGGCTCGCGTGCAGGAGTACAGAAAAACACGCGTACGCGCGGGCGCAGAAGAGGCGAGGGAGGGACGGAAGGGAGAGTTGGCGAATCTCCCTCCCTGCCGGGAGATCGGGGTCAGTTCGAAGGAGGCAAGAAGGAGACGGAGAGAGAGGCTCCCTGCGCGCGCGTGTGAGTGCGCCGTTCTCCTCCTCAAGGTTCCTCGGACCCACGACGACGACGGCGAGGATTCGCGCGCCGGACCTTTCTTTCGTGCTTATTTTCCCTTTTCTCCCTCCCGATGCTGCCGCTCGTGTGCACCGCCGTGGGGGCCCTATACGTTATATCCCCTCGAGTCCGAGCCCTGTATCTCTCTCCCCCTATCTGCAGCGTTTTAGTTTTTGCGTCTCGGGCCCTTAGAGCGCGAGGGGCCACGGCTCCGTGCGGCGGCAAAATTTCACCGAGGAGTCCCGAATTTCTCCGCGCGCGCTTTTTGCGCCCGCGATAACCATCGCGCTCGGGATGAAGGTCCCCCTTTTTTCGGGGCAATGGTGGAAATCAAAAGTTTCGCCGTGACTCCTTGATTCGGTGCATTCGGTTTTGTTCATGAAACTTGGGAGATTTGAGCACGGGTGCGACTAGTTTGATACGATTTTTAGTTTTTTAAGGCAGGTTGAGGACTTTTTACCAGCGCAGTTATGGTGTTTAAGGGTTTCAAATTGAACTACGTCAAACGCCTGACCGTGTGGGTCGGGTGGATAGAGATAAGGTTTCTGGATCTTTCACTGGAATCAAATCTCAATCTCCATCGGGGCTCATGTGTTGATTCACATTTGAACCAACGGGAGAGGCCTTGAATCCCGGTAATGACGATGAACAATTCAATGAATAAGTTCTTGCGGATATAGATTTGGGTATTTTTTTTTTTTTAATCACATTCAATAATTTTTGTAAAGGATAGCGTTGCTGTATTCATATCAGTTAATCAGTGAAGTTTTTTAGCTAAGTGTATTAAAAATAACATACGAACAATGCATGACATTACATTGGTAAAATATGGGTTCGAGAAATAATTGATTTTACCTGTTAGGAGCTATGTAATGAATCCTATGTATACAGAACAATGAACCGAGTTTTTCTCTAAAATGATCGAACTAACAAGTAAGTGGGTTGTATTTGACGGTTTGTTCAATGTCCCGTGTAACCCGCAATTTTTTCTTACAAAATAATGTGATTTTGATCAAGTTGCGTTATTGATCGAACTCAGATGATTGTTAAACGATCATTCGTATTTTTATAATTTTATAAGCGAACGTATGAAAGTTTAAATGGGTATACTGTGCAGGAGAAGTGCAATCCCATTGCGTCTAGAATGATTATAAAAAGCATTCACGCAAAGCTGCACGTAAATTTCTCAATGTTCTGGATATCCTTCGTTCCAACCATCACAATTTACTGCCATCAGGAAGAGGAACCTATATACAACGTCAGCGCTCATCTCAGCGCTTTAAACAAAACTCTCCCTCGCACACACACACAAACACCGTAATTAAATGCTGGAAATTTTCAAGCCAAAATTACACGGCTCTTAACAATTTCAGCCTCCCAGAGCCCATTTTTCCAAATACATACACACATACATGCATACGTAGCGGCAACGGCGGCGACTCCACTCGTTCTCCCTTTTCTCTCCACCCCTTTTTTTTCCCCCCCTTCTCACTTATCTCGAACGCTGCATCTCTCCCGGGAGCGGGAAGCGATTTTCGATATCGCGGCCTTGATTCCTGCCAAGATCGCGAATCGAATCACGCGAAGGGAGAGACTTTACATTGCACTATATACACACATATATACATCCATGCGTCTCGTGTGCGGCAAAAAACGACGCTCGCTCGGCACTGCGCGTGCACTTACTTATATCTACGCGTACAGGGTATAATAAATACACCTATACGTATACACGTGCGCGCATCAGAGGACGCGTAAGGGGAGCGATCAAAGAGAGGACACGAGGCAGACGGACAGGGAGAGTTCGCTGCAGACGGTGACAGTTTTTGTCGTGGGCCGCCGCTGATGTCGGAGCTATATGTATATAACGTACACGCGTACATGACGGACTCTGCAGCGATGGCAGGGAGATAATGCGGGATTAACTTTTGCGCACGCCCGATGAGCGGGGGAAAAAAAAAAAACCAGGGAGAAACGAAGGCAAGAAAATGCACGCCGCGATTTTTCTCCTACTCCCCCCCTCCCCGAGAAAACGAATCTGTATATACCGTGTGATACGTTGCAAATGCGCGCACTTATACGTGCACCCAGAATTCGTACCAATGACCGAGTCGTTCGTCTCTCGGTGAATCGCTGATTCGAATTAAACGGCGAACGAAAAGTCTCAATCGGCATCTTGAAATTAAATGTAGACTCATCCCCGGCGCAGCGATTAATCCGCAGCGAACGGAGATAACGAGAAGCGCATGGGAAAAACAAAAACAAAAAAAAAAACAAAAAACGTACGCCGAAGGGGCGCAGTTAGAATGCGTATGTACTATATATACCCTCGTGTACATCCAGTCCGTCTTATCATTCAATGAAAGGATCCCCGTGGTCTCTCTCTTGCGGAGGAGAAGAAGCTCATATTTCTCGCTGAGTTATCGCTCGGCGGCAGCACTGCGGGCTCACTCTACTTTTGCCCCGTTCGAATAAAATATTTCCGCCCGCGGAGCGCGTCCTTCCGCGCGGGGCGCAATAACTCTGTGCGGCTACCGGCTCGAGGGAACATACACCTGGTGCGTGTACGCTCTCGAAGGAGGAAGAATCGGAGGGGGAGGAAGCGCGCTGCATGCGGCCGGGAGATAGAGAGCACGCGGAGGGCATACTACAGGGTGTGTTATAAAGGATGCGCGAGAAATGTTTTTCCGAGACTCGTGTGCGGGTATACCCCCTATAATACTGTTCTGTCGTATCCTGCGCGTGTATATATGGATGTACCCCCTTGGAGCTGGAACTGCTGGAAGGGACCTTCGGTCGAGAGAAATGTCGTATCCTAAGGTCGTATCTGTATACGTGCTTGTACGAGTTTATTCACCTAATGTGCGCGTACAGCGTGAGTAGATGCGTGGAAAAAAAAAAAAAAAACATTGAAAAATTTGAGCGAAATACACGACATTTTTCAAAGTACCAACGTCCTGCAGATGCAAATTGGTCCAAGAATCTCACCCCCCCCCCCCTTCACTCTAAACCCAAGTGTTTTAAATTTTGTTCCACGGATTTTAAACACTTAAATTGAGCGCTTTTGTCTAAAGTGACAAAAAATAAAAGAATCGAGTGTTAAACTTCGAGCGCTCGGGCGCACACGATTGTTTTTTCATCGCATCTTCGAGCAATTATGCCCGCAACTTCAATCGCACCGTCGAAAAGGAAGAGCAAACACACACACACACACACACTTATAACCCGCGCAAGTGCAAGAACACTCGGCTCGCGAAATAATTAAAGTACATCAGTATTACAACCTATGTACACTGCATACTCGCACTTATCGCGCACCGCGCACGCCTATACACCCTTGTCCTGTACGTATGCAACATTATATACATACATACTGAGGATGCACGGGAGAAAAAGAGGAATGAATCGCGAAAACGGGGGGCGGAAGGGAGGGCGCGGAGCAAACAGAGCAAATGGGTTCGCGCTGCCGGCGTGCGGCCCCAGCCACGCCCTTGCATGCGAGCTCCGCTATAATATCCTCCTCCTCCTCCTCCTATACTGCAGCTACAGCTTCTGCATCCTCCTCGCTTGCTCCCGATGCAGCGGTGCAGTTGTACCGATCCCGAGCCTCTCCTCTCTTGCATGTAGTTATACGTACGTGGTGCGGTCCGTTCAGCGGTGGTATATGTGTATCACACACACGCACACTAGGAGGACCGGGAGATGAGCTGCGAGAACGGATGCCGGGAGAAGGAGGAGGATGAGGAGACCTTGAACGGCGCTCCTCTTGCGTATACGAGCTGCCGCTGCTGCTGGCTACCGCGATACTATATTGCTCGGCTACTTTGAATATCGACTTTGGAGCTCGCTTTGGGGAGCCCTCGCTGCTGGCGACGATTCAAATTCGCTCTGTTCGGTATATATACATGGGTCGTTTCGCGACAAATTGGATTTTGAAAATTTAATGTTTTTTGTTTTTATTATCTTTTCTATATTATGTGAGGTCCAAACTAGCTGGAAACTTTTGGGCCCGGCTCTATTGTCATTTTTAGAAAACACATGTTAATTTTAATCGTATTTTTGAGTAACTTCAAAAAAGCATTACTTTAAAGACGATTTAGCCTATATTTTCCATCTTACGGCCATAGCAAATATTTCAAAAGGTTTACCTGGAGAATATTAGTTTACACTGTTAAAAAAAGTTTTGGCTCAAAATAGTAAAATGCGTTGTATATAAACATAGGCTTCATGAAATATCGCAGTTTTTGTTAAATGATTCTTCATATACGCCGATAAAAACTATTCGTTTAAGTTTCGAGTTTCGTCAATGACGTTACATTTTTCATTAACTAATCGTCAATGATCATTAATTTATTTATGTCTATTATAATTATGATGAAATAAATAAATATAAATACAAGATATAGGTCTACTCACGAAACATAATTTTCTTATAACTTTCTCTGTTGTTGATCGCTCACTGCTCAATATAATACGCGTTCACTCGACGAATGACTATATCACACTGTTGACAAAGCGTCTGTGAAGTGTGAGCTGCGCAGTTTATTGCGCAGTATAGAGTGCGCACCTCAGCTATGTCACTGACCACTGACTGACTCACTCAGCTGACTAAGCTCACCTGATGTGCTGTTTTCAATGTGAGTTAGTCATTCATCGAGTGAATACTAGTATTATTCTGAGCAGTAAGCGATCAACAATGGAGTAAGAAATAGTAAGGAAATCATGTTTCGTGAGTAGACTTATCTTACACTGAAAACTTAAATACAGTAGTTTTTAATAACGTATACGTATATAATGTCATTTTTTTGTATAATAAGTAATACAAGTAACACAATAATAGTAATGTAAACATAGTAAATTTAATAATTTCACTACACGATATGTACATGAGTCATTTTACGAAAAACAGGATATTTTAATGGGTAAAAAGGGTTTCAAATGTTTGTGTTTAGAATTGAAGTATGTATTATTTCTTCTACATTATGTGAGGTCCAAATTATCCGAAAACTTTTGTCGAATTATCCGAAAAATTGGTAGTTGAAAAAAACCATACAAAATGGTAAAATCCAAATTTCAAAGAATGGACCACTTGGCCCTACCAAATTCTTTTTCTCGCGCAATTAAAAAGTGTCAAAACCAAGCTTCAAGATAAAATGTCTTGTAAGTATATAATGACGTTTTAGCCTGTTTTTCCATCCCACAGCCACACAAATTATTTTTTTGACTTGATTTCATAAGAACTAACTCGATAAAATTATTTTAAGTACACTATTAAATAAAATTTTTGGCTCAAAATAACAAAACGTGTTGTTTGTAACCATAGGCTTCATGAAATATCGCAGTTTTCCTGAAATGAACCATGTATACATATACGACAGATTTAATCGATATGTTTTTTCTCATAAATTTTATTGTACTCTCTTCTTCTGTCTCCGTTGGACTTTTGGGACTTTTGAATCAAGTTACTCGTTAGAAAATATACAAAGCAAGTAAAGGAAACAATTAGTTTCTAACGAATCGAAAACTGCGCACATAAATAATTATCAGTATACCTAAACAAAAGGGGCGGAGCTGGTGCAACGAGGATGCAGCATGCATAACATTCATATATATATCTACAGCAAACAATTCACACACACACACCACGCAGCCTAAAAGATAAAGAGTGGAATACATCAGGTATACAGTCGACTGCAGAGCTATAGCACGCAGTCGGTCGGAGAGTATTAAAGTCGTGGACAATGGTCCGTCCATTAGTACGAGAACATCATTATCATTATTCGGGATTCACGATCCCCTCTGTCGACTCGAACTTGGAAGCTGCGTAAGCCTGCGTCGCTTCCGCTGCCTGTACTCACGATGGTGGCGTAACGAGAAAATATTGGCCGTGCATTGTGCTGTGTTGCCGGTACATTTTATTTTTTCACGGTCCATAGTAGTGTCCCTCGTAGTCCTTTGTTGTACAGTGTAAATCAAAGTACCCAGGCATCCACGCGCGGTTCAACCGTTCGTATCGATATGGACATTGATTCGGAATAAAACACATTTTGACGACTCGATTCGCAACGACACGTGAACCATTACTATAATTTTGATGAAACTTACTCGCTGTACGATCCACGCCAGACTGCGCAGCGACTCGACGCTAATAAATTACTGTGCCGTCACATTGAGACGGCACGAAAGACAATATAGGCGAACGAGAGCAAAAATAGCCCGGCCAATGATTTCCACGCGTGCCCCGGGTATAGGGCTGGATAATCGTCACAATCACACCACCACCGGCAGTCGCTCCCTTCCCAACCCCGCATCACGCGCACCGCGGCGGTAGTGATCGTCGCGGGGCAATTTCGAGAAGCCGAGAGCCAGAGGAGCAAGGAGGTGCAATTTGCGCGGCTGATCGTGTACGTATGCCTACAATAGCCCCGTAATCATCGTCGTCCTCTCTCGGGCGCTGTGTCAGACAGCACGTCTGCAAGTCTCATTTCGCTGCTGCTACTTTTGAGAGCTATCCGTGTGTATACCCCGCGTGCGCGAAGCCAGTGGGAATTGAATTCCTCGAAAGCAGCGGCTGCAATATCGATTTCCTCTCTCGCTCTCTGCATGATGTGCAGCGATCGGAAACGCATCTCCTGTACGAATCTCGCGTTCGACGAACCGAGGCGCTTTGTTTCTCTCCCTCTGCCCGTCTTTTTTGCGCCGACTCGCCTTTCCCGGCCGCGTGCGCCTCGAACTCCCCCCCCCCCCTCTCTCTGCTTTGCCTTGTTTTTTGTTGGTTTATTCCGTCTGCGGCAGCGAGCGGAAAAAGAGGTAATTGGAGCTTGTTCCGATGACGATTGATTGAATTTTTTGGACGGATCTTATCTCGCCGTGCTCGCTGCTGCTGTTTGTTGTTTTTTTTTTTTTTCTCCGCGTCGCCGCGGCTTTCATTAAACCCTTATTTATTTGCTCGACTCGAACACACTTGCCGTAGCGTGTAAGCTGCAAGCTTGGTAATTAGCGCGATAATACGTGTGTGACTCTTGTGTCTATTAATAATATGCGTGTGTTGTACCCGAAGGAGTGTATATATGTATATAAATATATTTTTAATAAAATTTAATTTTGTTTCCCTCTCTCAATGTCAGAGTTGCGTGGATTGTTAGGATTTTTTTTACGCGTGGTACGATACGCTTGTGTTTTACTGCTTGGTTTTTGCCCCGCAGCCCCGAGACGAGTGGCCTGTAATATTATGTACAGCCGCCAGTCGGAGGGGGAAAAAAATCATCCGAGTTCTGGGTATTTTTTATCGCACGATCGTAAACACATCAGCCGAAGAAGACATTATTTCATTTGTTTTTATTTACTAAAAATAAAAAAATTTGAAGCAAAATACGGGAAAAAAAAATAAAAAAAAATAGAAAAAAAAATGAAAAAAAAAAAAAAAAAAAAAAAAACAAGTCATCAGTTCGCGAAATGACTACTATCGCGGATGAATTGGAACTCGTTTCGGAGAAACGTTGTAAAAATGTTTATACAGGACGCGCGGTGCGCGGTAACGAAAGGATTGCCCCCTAATAATCAGAGCAGCCATAACGTACGACCGTAGACCGAACCTAGAATCAGAGACTCAGATTCGAGATTTATGAACCGTAAAAATCAACGTGTCTTTTTTTTTCAAAGCCAATTCCACGAGCCCTCTGTGAATAAACGAAACATACATTTTAAAAAAACAAGCACAAAAAAATTACCAGAGCACAATCGGTGCCTATCTTGCTCATTAGGCCGAAGCGAGCCGCAACATCGGAATTATCAAAATTATATGGACGCTGCAGCGCGTCCTTGAATATATACATGTACCTGTACATGCGTGTATGAGCATATATGCGGCTCGCGCTCGCGGTGAAAGAGATAGGCGAGTGGTGGGGATAAGGGGGGAGTAGACTCTGGATTTTATATTCAGGAATCCCATTCACGAGCTCGCTGCAGAAGGCGACTCTGCTCTCTCTTCCTTCCTCCGTAGCATCTCGTTACAGACTTTACGGTCGCCCGTATCTCCCTCTTATATATATGTGGTACAGAAACGCTCTCGGTGCGTGCCTATACCGATACACGCATAAAATCGTACTCTGCCTTTATGACTGGGATTTTTAGGACGACGGTAATGTCTTTGTTTTCGACGACGGCTTATTTACACGACGAGCTCCCATACCTTTGACACTCGATACTTGGATGTTTGAACAATAAATGCGTGATTATTCGTTCGATCATCGGATGGGATGTTGGACTGGTCGGTAGGGCGAAAAGGTCTCATGAAGTGGTAAATCGGTTCGAGACACACGAACTATCACAGTATATGCATGACTATAATTAATAATGCTAAGAAAACAAATTATAGGCTTTTAAACTTACTGAAGTAAAAGTGTATAGACGTATCACTACTTAACCCTCTCCTGATCATTGGATTTTTTTTTTTTTTTTTCTAACAAAATAAGCATGTTAAACAGTCGCCGACGACAATCAAATTATAAGGAGTAGCAAGTCTCGCGTGCCACAGTGCGGTAGGAGACATATCAATTATTGATCCCTCGACACGCATAATATACACAACGCAGATTGAAATGTTATACCTGGCGATGCCTTAATTTTATAGGACCGATAGATTCGGCAACCTACGACATCTTGCTATTTTTTTGCGGGAGGGGGAGGGAAAAAAGGCTTCCTCCGTAAAATTGTTGGAGAACGCGTGCTGTTGTTGTTGTTGCACTCTCGCGCACGAAGAATCAAGCGAGCGTGCAAGAGAGAGAGAGAGAGAGAGAGAGAGAGAGAGAGAAGAGCCCGACAGATAAGAGGAGAGAGCCTCGGAGCGTGTTCCCGAATTAAGTGTATCTGGAGAACGATCGGTCCATCCGGCTCGTATATAATTCTCCCTCCCTCGGTCCCGCCTCTCCCGAGCGCTGCGCGGACACCTACAGACCCTCGTTCCCTTCCCTTCTTATAATACCGACACAGGTATACCGTTGGACCCAGCGCGCCCCGCTATCTCGGCCGACCGGCCGATAGTGCCGCTGCAGCGACGAGATGGTACTTATATATGTATATAAGCCGGGGAAATGGAATAAAATCGTTATGGGCCGTGACGTTATCGTTACTGGAAACACGCCGGACAGCGGAGCCAGCTATCTTCCTCCTACGTATAATTGATTGGAATGAATACGGACAGTCAGTCACGGTGGTGCTATTATGCCCTACGGGTCCATGTATGATTTGTTTGCTCAACGGCAAACTGATGGATTGTTTCAATTTTCCGGCTATCGGTAACCCTCGAAGGATGATGATGATGAATCGGACAGTCGAGGAGCCCACGTTTGTCGCGAGACTTATTAATCAGCCTCGGAGGGAAAAACAGCCGTCGGCGCGCAGTGCTGCCCGGGAGCGTCAGGAGATCTGATTGCTCGGACCAGCGTCTGTATAATATACTGTTGCCTCTCGATGGCCATTTCTCACTTTTTTCTTTTTTTTTTCTTCTCCTTCGCGGTCGGTGCAGGCGAAAGAGAGAGCGAAAGCTTATACGCTTTTACGAGCGAGCCGGAGCGAGAGTGTATACTTATATATCCAGAGCAACGGCGTAACCGCGTATATATATATATATGTAGGTATGTGTGCATTGGGCGCAAGCGCTGCACGCGCCGGCTGTGTATTAGCCAGCGTAGAAGAATGTCATATGATGATTGGTCATCGTGGTGGCCAATACGACGCGTCGCTGGTACGTTGGATCATAGGAAGGAGAGCCTCGGCGCCGCCTCCGAAAGTGTCGATTCTATATAAATATATATATATATATATGTATATAAACGCCACGCTCTGTCTAGGTATAGACTTGCTCGAAATCCACGGCTGATGATTTTTGTTCCAAACAAATTGTATCCATGAGATTGAGACTTTTTGGGAAACATATTTCAATTTTGAACGGAATGAGTGATTTGTTGATCCGTGCAGTACCACGAATGCTATTGTCCAAGACAAATATTAAGATATGTAATTCGTTTCAGCTTTCAGTAGCTGTCAGGATAAAAAAAATAGGACAAACCACTGTTCACATTCTTATTCCTTTCGCATTAATGTGCGGGCAAACTCTATTTCCATTTATAAATTTTATAGATTTAATTATACATTTTTTAAGAGTAGAAATCAACTCAGCTGATATTGGCATAATTTGTAATGAATAAAAAACATTTGTAAAGTACAAAAGTATGCAAAATATTGAAATATAATCTCAGAGCCATCCATAATTACAATACCTCGAGTTAAATTTTTTAGTCGATACGTAGTACAGAACTGAAATTATCAAGTGCAAAAATTTTCTTCAAAACTTCAAGTTCCTCAAAAATGCATCGATAAAATTATTTGAAAACGTATTAAAAAAGTTCTGGTCATTAATAGTACCCAGAAAAAAATTTATTAAAATATCTCGTTTGGTTACGATGTCTTATATGTTATTTCTTCTTCTTTCTCGTCAATAATTAAAATACGTCCGAGCAATTTTCTACTTTTGCAAAAACAAAAGAAACTTATTAAAGTACAGATGAAACGATACGCCAATACATTTTTTTAAAGGAGAATAGTTATAAGTTATTATACATAATAAAATTTTATTTTTGAGCTGAATGAGGAAGCAAAAAAAAACAAATTTTACGATCTGCAGTGAAACACATACAAAACTATCAAACAATATTCGTTAGTATATGTATGAGTAACGATCACGAAAATTTTCGCAGACCCGCGAGAACCAGTTTCCATGGGCACGTTCTCGGTCAACGGTAGCAACACGTTTTAATTCGAGGTGCCCAAGAACAAAACAAAAAGGCCCCTCTCGTTTTTTGTTCCTTTCCAGAGGACACGGCTCGATTGCTCACCCATCTCTTACGCAATACGACGAAACTGAAGGGGACGAGCGACATGTAATCACCAATATTCCGTTATTTGCATTTATCTTCCCATATAACTTGCCCTCTTTCGGAAAGAGGAATCTCGCATGCGTATATATACTTACAGTATAATCTTCGTAATAATCGAAGACGACGGCGCTTTTCGAAATACTCAAGTTCACGAAAATGGTCCGCAGTATCCCTCGCTCGAGTGTCCGTGTTTATCCCGTTTACAAAAATACCGAGCAAACGAGGGAACTCGCAAGATCGAGCACCCGGAGATAAAGCATACTCGAGATGCCTCGTCGGTGCGGCGTGCGAAAGAGCACCTTTTAATTTGGGCCACTCGGCCCTTCTCCCCCGACTTTCTCTCCCGCCGCGCACTTGCTCGGTCGAAACGGCTCTCGCTCTGTCATTGCTCCGCGCGTGATGTGTATACGTAGCTCCGGCTCGTTGCGTGTGGAAAATTGAGTATCCATCACACAACATCAGTTTTAATTGTCCGACGAGTGTGCAAAATTACTCGCGGGATCGCGCTGCGTCACCCGATAACTTGATAAACAGAGATATTATGTCCTATACGCGTACCCGTACACACACGCGCGCACGCAAGAGCCCGTCGCGTCGCACCGAATGAGATTTCAATTCGCAGCCGAGAATTCGCGACCGTTTTTTCCCCAACTGTTTCGACAATAATTATTCCAGCGCACGAAATAACAAGCGGCCTGTCGTTTTTTTTTTCTTTCCCCCTCCGCTCCGACGACAACCCCATATCTGTCGCGCGCGCAGACGTCGGGTTTTGCGGCTCGGGAAAAACCATTCTCGGGCTCGAGCGGCGTAAGGCGCGCGAGAAATTTGCGCCTCGGCATGATAATTAGCCGCGCGTGGAGGGAAGTCGCAATCGGCGCTGCTGCTGCGCTTCGATCGACCTCCCCCCCCCTACTCAGCCTCCCGGTCGTCGTCGTCGTCGTCGTCATCATCCCTTTTAAAACGCGAGCCTACGTGAGCCTCATGCGAGATCCGATAAATAATTGCGCTCTCGGCTGTCGTCGTCGTCTTGGTCGATCGGTCCTTAATGAAATTCGTCGAATCGCGCAGCCGCCGTCGAGCTTCGATGCGTCTCTTCTGATTCATTCTTCTTTTTCTCATTCTCGCAAGCGAAGACACGCGTTTTCTGGCCAAATCGGGACTCTCGGCGTTCTTTCCGACGCCCCCCACCGCCCCCCCCCCCCCCCCCCCACCCCCNNCCGATTGGATGCGGAGAAATGCCTGATGCGGCCGGCGATTTGTCGACGAGGCATCTTCTTCTTCTTATTCTCCTTCTTCTTCTTTTTCTTCTACTTCGGTAGGTATAGGGCGGGTATTATTAAAAAGAGATCTCCGATTAATGGCTAATTACCGATGTTGCTGCCATTACTGCTGATACCGACCATTTTTTTTCCCCCCCAGCGGCTGTAATTACACGATGTCCGTTGGAGGGGTTTTGTGCATAGAAAACTATTAATTAGAAGATCGCATCGGCGAACCGAGAACGGCAATTATTATTGATTTAATCGTGTAAGCCCGGAGCTGAATTTTGTATTAATTTCCTTTCCCGCTTTTTTTGAAAATTATTTTGCAAAGTACCTCTACCGGCTATCTCGAAAATTCTTGGTGCGCCGATGCCCCTATTATTTGATAAGAGAAGCGGTCATCCAATAACTCAAAAATCTAATGGATTAACGTGAGGCAAAAAATATCGTTTCCGGTACTTATACGTATTTTTTAAACGTTTCCACTTTTAAAATCTGTATTTTTATATGCTTGGCAAGTACCTTGGTTAAAAACGACTCGAGTGTTAAGAAATATATTCAATATCATTTCAATCAATAAACTGTGTCAAAATCTGGTCATTGGAATTTTTCTCAATCACATTTTCCGATCAAGTTTTTTGTAATTGTCAGTAAAAGAACTCTCAAATTTTAACGCGATTAAGTACTTATCACCACAAACAACCAGCGAAAATAACATGAAGACACGTCATTCAGTGTTTCGAAAGATAATCGACAGACACCAAATTAAATTTTTTAGAGCAGATGACAATATTGAAACCGATTACGTACACATAACCCTGCATCATTATACAGCAAATTCTACTGCGAGATTGATCTACTCCGACAGCGAGGTAAGGAACATTCCATCATCGCAGCACTCATCCATTGCATCGCAAACATCCCTCTCGGAGAGGAAGCAAAAACCTCAAAAACCGCAAGCACCTGTAAGTGTACAAGCCGAGGAGGCGCCAAGACTGATTTCCAAAAACAGAGCAAAAACCCCCTGTACACCATCGGATCATAGCCACACGACAACGCGTTGTACTGGTAATACGCGAGCATAACTCAGGGCAGAGTATCATGGCCGCTCTTTCCCCGTCGACGGCTGCTAGCCTGTTAACAATGTTTTCGCCATCCCGGACGAAAAGAAAAAAAAAAAAAAACGGAAATTAGAACCCAAGACTGTATACGCATAAACATGTATACCCATAGGTATACTGCTGCAGCACTATCAATCAGCAGCCCTCGCGAGAATCGAGTAGAAAAAAAAA
>JAPYYV010011894.1:0-21611 GCA_030522625.1 Copidosoma aretas | reverse complement strand
CTTAGATACTCCGAAAAGCGCCCGAATTTACCGCACCCGTGGTCCGCATCGCGTCTCCCGGCACAATTGACCCAAATGGCTCCGCTACATACGGGCCTTCGATCAAAACTCGCTCCGGCTCATCCTTGGTTAATCACGCTCCACCGGAATTATCGAGGACGCGCTTTACTATGGCCGCAAAGCGCAAAGTCAGCGCGAGAGCTACCATACACACGTATGCACACAAGATGCAACAAATACGCGGGGATAATAAGGGATTTAAAAACCACGGCTTTTTCCACGTATATACATATATTATTTACCGTTGACCACGTGAATATTAACGGCCGTCGTGCTGAACTGGCTGATGGTGCAGCTGAACTCGCCGGTGTCGCTCTTCTCGGCGTGCTCGATCCGCAGCCTCGTCAATAATTCATGGCCCGTACTGCTGCTGCAGCAACAACAAAACGAAATAATAATGATGATAATAATAATGATGACGATGGGGGTAGGTGGTGGTGCAGGGATAGGTGGGTAGGTGAGCGCGTGCACGTGTATAGTGTCCGGTCGTGCATAATCCACAAGCGTCCGGAGCGTTTTGTTGTTTTTCACCGGCGTATACATATTATACATGTACGTAAGTATATTTATATACATAGGTGTCTGTGGGTGAGTTTGTCTGATGCTGTTGTATTGTAAATTTTTTTCGAGCTTTGAAATTGCAGGTGTTTGTTTTCACCCTTTTTGTTTTTTGCCCTTGTTTACCGTTTTTAACGAGAGTTCGAGCCGTTCCAGCATATATACAGAGGGAAAAGGGAATTCCAAACGAACGCAATATAAACGTCCGTGAATTAACCGAGTAGCTTGGTAGTGGGAAAACTCAAGAAGGCTTTTCCGATCAGTGCCCGGAAAATAATCCAAACGAAGTAGGTTTCGCTAACTAATCCAAGTGATTGCGATCGAGTAATTAAACGAATTTCTTCGCTGTCGGATTTTCACGTGTATTTAATTTTTCAGCTCTGAATCGATGAATTAATCAAAATACAACATAGATGTACCATACACGTTACGTTTGTACTTCACATCCCGCGAGAGCCGAATTGAATTCCCAAATCGCACGGGGAAAGGAAATTTTTCCACATCACCGAGAGAGAGAGAAAAAAAAAAGGGGAAAATGTGTTTGCGCACAGCTCCATCTTTGAAATTGACCCGTGGCGCGCACTCCGAAGAGTCAATTTGTCATTGTAACGGCGTCAAAGCAGCTGCAACGCGAGAACGAGGTGCAGGGCGGCTGTATGTACGTTTTGCGATGGAAGTGTAAAAAAAAAAAAAAAAAAAATGAAAAAAGCAAACGAACGAACGAACGAACAAACAAAACGCCGAGAGCATTTGCGTGGGGGGCAGAACTCACCCGTTGGTATGATAAACGCCGATGTGATCCGGGAGCGGTTCCCCATTTTTCTTCCACACCGGATGGGGAACTTTCGAGCCGGGCCGTGACGGCCGGACTTTGCACGTCAGCTCGATGACGCTTCCGGTTTTGTAGTAGCGGTCGCGCAGCTCGTGGCTCGCCTCGTCCACGATTTTTATCTCTGGCGCTGGTGGTGAGAAACGTTCATCTATTATTTCCAGCACATTGTACATATTTTACTGAATTCTACCAATCTACAATTTTCAGTGGTATTTTTTTCAAATCCAATACACGGGCTTCATAATTGACGTTATGTCTGACCAAACCCGTGGCTGTACTACTGATTTTTCCGTCTGCTCAATACGCATCGTGGCTTCACTACGGCCTACATTCGCATCATTTCGCGTATCGAAATGCATTTTAATCCAATATATTCGATAATACAGATTCACGAATGCATGATTAATTCCCCGCATGGGCAGGGGCTTCGGCTGTGGTGTAGAAATATATGAATGGCTCGCGTCATCGAAGTCCGGATGATCAATTATTACTTTGAAAGGGAATAATAATCCCACATGAATTACGTGATGATCATGATAATTGATATCGCATCGATTAATGCAAAAATACAATGTTGCTGAACGTCATTATGAATGCATCGAGGAGTTGTAACGTCGATGGTCATGTATTTTTTTTTAGCATGAACTGATGTAAATAATGCAAAAACAGAAGTGCTCGGTCGAGGTAACGGGTGAAACGAAAATTAGTCAAACAACTCCACAACAGAAAAGCTCTGAAGCGACCCTCGAAGGAGCAGCTTCTCTGCACTGTTCTCTGGCCTAACAATCCGATACGGCTTTCACAGGGGAGCTCCTTGCGGCAAGACGGACGAAATAAAGAAATAAAACTCGGGGAGGAGAAGAAGGCGTTCCTGCCCGCGCATATCATTGATCGTCCGAGGATCGAAATGTTCAAACGGTTCGACAAACGGTGTTTGTCACGCTGACGATGAAATACATTACGCGGGGGCAGCTGCGACGGCGGAAAACACGAGCGAGCGATTCGTCGGGCGATATCTCGAAAACACGAGCCACGCGCGCGCGTGCGTGAATTCCGCAGATCTCTGCGATCTTTTTGCGCGTGTCGAATGTCGGGTCTAGAAGTATACGTACTGTCAAAAACTTTGTATATGTCTTCCAAGTCACTCTTGCGAATGTTTTTTATTTTTCAACACGAGTTTTAGAAAATATTTGATTCGTTGAAAAACAGTCTGCTTCCCCATCTTCCCGTGGATTACAACCCGAACGATCGATGATGTAATTTTCCACGATTTCAAAACGAACACCCATACTCATCAAAAGCCCACATTTTCCCCCCGACAATACTAGATTCAATATTCTCCCCTCCGACAATTCACAGTCGACCCCGGAGCAGCACAAGCCGGAGGATATACATGCAGTCGCTGTTTGTGCGAGCAAACACGCGTGTGCTTCAATAAACACAGCCACAGCTGTGCGTAAGATGAATCGCTGCAAACTCAGTCGAGGCAACAAACAGCTTCTCCGCCTTCCCCCCCGTATTATACATCTCTCATGTATACCCGTGTGCAAAAATAATCATCGCCTCCGACTAACGCGTCGCGCCCGATCGAACAGCCAAACGCTGTACCTCTGACACTTTTCTCGCGGCCCGTCGAACGCCCGGAAGCCGACGGCGCGTGAAAAAAGATCGTCGCGAAAGGAGCCGACAAAGGCGCCGGTATTTAAGGCACGCCGGGCTCGAGAAACACGCACGCGCCTCTTCGGGGACCGAGCGATAGCTCCGGGGCAGTTCGGGGGGAAAAGAGCCGCGCGGGATTTTCGCCGCATAATTGAATCGAAGCGCATGCGGAATGTTAATTACGCAGTGTATACACTCGTGCGCGCGAAAGAGTCGACAGTCCCCTTTTGTTTTATCCGCCGGTGGTAACGTAGATGCGGAAATGTTTCATTCTTAAAAATTATAACGCTAAACCGACAGAAGCAAACGCAACGAAACGTACAATCGAGACGCGACAATTTCGCTCGGCAGCGGCGGATTAAAAAGTTTTTTAATCTCCGCGCGGTGTAAGTAGCGCGAAATGGAAAACTTTGCAGACGACGCGTCGTTGGTCCGCGGCTGTTTCTGGCCCTCGTTGAAAATGAAAGGGAAAAGAGAGTCACCGGGGCGGAAGAGAAGCATCCCTTCGTCGGGGAAATATCATTGGCGCGAAGTGGATGCACAGTGGGCGTTGTACTTCGGCTGATGAGCCACGGTCGGTAGAAAAAGTGCGCTCGAATCGGGGGGGAAAAAGACGCTGCCCAGTCGCAGAACGCGTTCGAGCGGAATCGGATCGGCTGGGATACACGACGTAGGTGAAGAGGCAAATCAGCGACGGATGATACCTCACTTGAAAAACAACACTATGAGTGCAACATCAGTTGTAACGCGTGAGCCACGTGTAGGATTATATATGTATACGAGTCGAATGCAAGGCGTGTACTTTGAGTTTTAATAGGGGCCGGAAGGAAGGTTCTTCAAACAGATTAACAGGCAAACTTTTATTTCCGCGACTTTCGAGGAGGACCGGATGGATGTATCCTGCCACCGCCGCCGAGCCTGCGCCCGTCTTCACCGTCCAAAGACCCAAGTTCCCGCGGGGCGGAATAGGCGATGAGGCAGGGGAGGAAAGTTGACGCAAATAGGGAGCCGAGGAGTCAACTCTGCCCGTGTACCTACTTACGTAACAACCTCACAGGCCTTGTTTTTATCCGCCAAGCCGTGAGTTTCGACAAGCGTACGCCTATACTTTTGCTCTTCCGGGGTTTCTTCCCCCACCCCCCCCGCGTCTCTGCTCCACCCATATACTCTTGAAGATCAACAGCTCGGATTCGGACCTGTTTGCGACTCGCGTGCGTTCGTTTCCATTTTTTCTCGATAACCCGGTTTTTTTTTCGTTATTTGAGAAAAAAAAAAAAAAAAATTCGTCCTTTTCCAACGATAAAAACGCAAACTTTTTTTTCCCCTCAATATTCGAGCCATTAAGTTCCAAGAGAATCTTTTGCAAAGGCTCGATCGCGGGCCCATCCATTAATTCCCTACCCCGAGCAGCGCGTAGCGCAGAGAGAGAGAGAGAGTGGCGGGGGGGGGGGGGGATGGGGGGGGAGCTCACGCTCGATTTACCGAGAATAGTGACGTTAGTCACGAGCATCCTGGGCGGATGGGTGTTCACTTGGCAGACGTACGAGCCCCGGTCGTCCTTCTGCACGGCGGCTATAGCGAGCCGCCAGTTGTTCGGGTACTTGAACCTGACCGCGTAGCGCGGATCGGCTATGTGGGTGGCCTCGCCAACGGTGAGCAGGGCACGATCCGGGCTCTGTCTGATCCACAGCACCTGGAAATTCGGAGATCGCCGTTGGGTGACGAATCGTCGAATCACAAAGTCCCAACTCCTCGCGGCTGCATAATCACCGTCTTTCCGGAGAGCATGGCGACACGGCAGTCGAGCAGGGCGGTGTCGCCGAGGTGGACGACGCTCCGAGAGCCATTGATCTCGTGGCCCTCGGCGCTCTCAAAGTAGGGGCCACGGTGAGCTACGTGGTGGTGCCTCAGGTGCGGTACCCTCAGGGGCGACTGCTGCTGTTTGTGGTGGTGGTGGTGGTGGTAGTGGTTGTGGTTGTGACTGCTACTGCTACTCGTCTCTGCTGCTGCTGCTGCTGCTGTACAGAAGAGAAGGACGATTTCGTATTAGCGAGAGAGCGATGTACTCGTGTAATACAAAATACAGATTCATATATATATAAACGCGTCTGGCGCTCCTCAGACACAGGAATATGGATTGGGCGGGAGGACTGGGTAACCCAGTTTTCGGGGCACCTCTGATTCGGCTGAGTGCTCGCCGCGTCTGTATGCACGTGTGTCGCCACTCCTGCTTCTCGAAAAACAGAGACTCGCGCTTTCTGGGACGCGCCTGCCGAGGAGGGAGTAGGCCTTTTGGCGCGCGTCTTGCCCCGAATAATTAGAGATTGCTCGTCGCGTTTCTTGATTACTATACGGGTATTTGGGTCTCGGGCGCGCAGGCTGGACCGGGGGGGCTATCGGGCTGCTGTTGTTCGTCGCTGTGGCTGTGGTTCATCGTTTTTGACCGAGTGATTTCAGACAGGGGGTTATGAACTGAAACCGTTTTTTTTCAGGGTCTTTTTCAAATCGTTCGATGCGGCTTTCAGCTTTTATTTTCATATGAATAAATCACTCCTTGATCGTGTGTGCTGGAACAATTTAGTTTTTTCATTACTAGTTGTAAGACTGCATAGTGGCCACAATATTTCGAACTAGGAAATACTCAAAGGAAAAGAGAATGCCTAAGTATTTCAAAAGAGTTGTTGAATATTTATCTCAGCACGTTGACCCAAACTGTATACTCCCACAATACGTGTACTATTTATTGCTAAGAAAAATTTGTCCAATAGACTTCTGTTACGGAAGACGATAAAAAAAAAATTTTCCAGCTAAAAAACTGTGTTGCACTTTTGGAAAAAAAACGTCATTTTACCAAGCTTACGAACCCCAAAACTTGAAAAAAAGCATATGATCACTCGGCCATTCCATAAGTGCGTTAGACCCCCTCCCCCCTCGACGGGATTTCGTGTTATTCAGCCTGCGACGGCCCGACCACCCGTCGCCCCCCTTTCGAGGGACTCAATGGAGCAATATCCGGCACGGAGGGAGGCACTTTCGAGAGCATCAGGTGCTGCGAGAGATTTTCGAGGACTCGGCCGTTACGGCAGAATACCACCACTACCACCGCCACCCCGTACGGAGCCGCGTGTGAGCCGCGTGTAATCAAGAGGAGGAGGAGGAGGAGGTGGGCGCAACTCGACGCGCACGTGGGAAAATTCCCGGCTTATTGGTCGGCGCGGCACTGCTCCTTCGACTCTTTCCTTCCGGGCCGATTCCAATCGCCCCCGCCCGCCCCCTCCCCCCAAGGCGATAAGGGGGGAGGGGGGGGGGGGGGTTAGTCGCGTTTCCCCGACCGGCGAAAGTGGGTCATCGCGACGACTGCACTCGCGAGCGGAGCCCCGGCTCTTTTTCCTCACTCGATTACCGCGTCGTCGGCTACCGCGTGTGGCTTATCACGGCCCGCAAATGGCGCTGTAACGGGGAGATCAGTCCGTGGCGACGACGACGACGGATGGAGATGTATATACCTGCAGTGCTAACGCGTGGGAGCGCCTCCTGCATATCTACCCCGACGTGAGAGACAAACTCGGGATTCTTTGGCCGGAGACTGTGGATACTTTTTTGTTCGATACAATGGGGAGGTTCGTGGAATAATTTGCTCGCCCGTGCACGGGGGATCGGATATGAATACCTCCGCCTCGGGCGCTGCTTGGGTATCGCAGAGCTGCGAGTTGATTTTACCTGCTGTATGACCGTCGTTCAATCCTAAACGATTTTCTTTTTCAAATTACTTTCATGGATAACTGGTCAAGATAAGCTCACTCTGAGGATACTTTTCATCAAACGAATGGAGAAACGATACGGGGAGACCGTCGCTTTAAAATTGCATTTTTGCCATCACAATTACTGACATGTGTAATTATAACGTTTTGATAGCCACGATGATAGTTCTAAACTTGGACAAAAGAGTTAAAAAATTTGACTTAGGTGCACACTGTTCGAAGTGCACCCAGGGTACGAAATTTCGACCCGAGGGGGTGATTGACACTAATATAGAGAGGCATCCGTCACAACGTACCTCTATAACTGTATGCTCACCGCGCGTAAGTACGCAGAAAAGGTCCTCGGTCGTAAACAGATGACTTCCAGGGCCGTGGCTCCGCGCTCGAGCGATTTAGATCAAAATCTCCCAATTAAGGTGCCGGGAACAATAAGTCAATGGGATGGTAAATTTATGCGCGCGGCAATTCAGCGGCTCAGCAGAGATGAGGGGGCGGAAGAGGAGGGGAGATCGGGGCGATCGCGAGATGCGCTCATGAATTATGCACGGCCGGCTTTGTTGTGCATTATCTGTCGTTTCGGTGTGTACGGCCCCCTCCACTTTTTTTGTTCCAAGGAGGCGAAAGATGTCAGCTCTTGGAAAGTGACTTAGTCTCCGAGTACGGAGGGAAAGATGGAGGAGGAGTGGGATGCGGAAAAATGAGCCGGCTATTTACGACAAACGGCTCCCATGCATATTTCATGAGGTACTTTGCTTACAGCGGCGTTTCGAGGTGATTTCCGAACATGTAGCTCTGAGTATCGGCAGGAATCGGTGTGTGCTTAGCCCGAGTTGTTGGGGATAATAGTATGTAATGTTGGGACGTTTCAACGTTTTGAAAAGAAGATCGGTGGAGGTCCAGTTCATGAGTCTACGGCAGGACTTTGTTTGTTATCTTCTAGTGTAAAATTTTCACACAGTTCGGAGAATGAAAACAAAATTTTGAGCTCGAGTATCCAGTTTGGAGCTACAGAGAAAACATACTTGTAAGTGACACCCAATAATACATTTACATCCACGGGAATCTCAAAAAGCCCGGAAGGCTTTGAAATTCAAAAGCAAGTGTTCGAATTCAGACGAAAAGTTTGCACACGATAGCATCATGTTCCAATACCGTCAGAGTCCTCGAGCTTTAAAATCTCCGCACACACGCCCACGTATAGTCTCTACAGCGTAATATGGACTTTGCCAGCAACTGATTGTTCCCAAAACACACACACACGTCTGCCACCCCCGCGGAGCTCCGACATATTATAAACCCGGCGCCGAGTCGAGCGAGCAATCCATTAGAGCACTTAGCGAACGTCTGGCTGATGCCACCGCCGCCGCCGCCGCTGCACTCGAACTTCCATAATTCTCGACCAAACATCACGTTTTCCCCCAACTAAACGCTCCGCCGAGACCGATAATCGAGCCGACAACGAGTCACCGGTCCACCGACGATAAATGGAGCATATCCGCCGTGAATCCTCGGCTGGTATCCGATTATGTTATGCTCTGGGGGAAAATCGGATCGGCCGACGAGTCGACCGAGCTCTGTCGCGTTTCCCCCGTCGTTGTCGTCGGCCCCGAGCGTCTTAGCCCTTCCAGTTTCTCGGAAGCAGGACTTCGAGACGACACGGAGCGCCGTCGGACCAACTTTCGGGCCATCAATCACCGGCGAGCCTCCGAAACTCCCCCCCCGTCGTATCTGCCTGCTCCGTTTTCTTCGATCATCATACGAGCTCCCGATCCCCGCGATCTTCGCAGGACTCCGTTATTCAGCTCGGCGGATCGGATCAGCGCAGTTTCGAGCGAGACCGTGCTCGGTTTCATTCACGCGAAAATTAGAGCTGATCGATGCACAAAGTTCGCGAACTCCTTAACTTTTCGTGGATTAATCTTAATTTTAATACACGTCCCCGAGTAAGAAACAGAGAGAGCATAAGAAAGCCGAGCGGCCCGGCCACAGCATCGGGGTCGATTAGAAAGGTAATTCGTCCTCGTTAAAGTTTAATCAACAGGCGAAAACTTGCCGCGCAATTAGCATTCGTAATATATATCCGAAAGAGTTATGAGAGCCGGGTATCTCGATGAGATCCTCCTCCCCCCCCCCCCAGTTTCCGCGAGCAATTAAACACAACGGACGGCGCGAGGATTTTCCGCTCCCTTTGGCCCTTTTATCGCGGCGATTCGTCTTAGCGAAGCTTGATTCCCGTATCGCACTGTTTTATCATCGACCATACGCCTGGCCGACCCGTGAGGATAATAATCATTACCGAGCCAAACAGCGCGTCGGAGCAGTATCGGCCCTGTAGCCAGACTCGAAATTGAATTTACTCGGAGCCGGGAGGAAGGGAAAAACAGGGTTGGTTTGACGAAGCGCGAGGAAAATAGCGGGGGGTGTATCCAATCTGCCGCGGGGGTAAACACTCGAGAGCTTCCTTCTTCCCCGGGGCCGGCCGGCTCGAGGATCTTCCGCGGCATCGGCTGCTGCAGCCCCTGGATGCGCGAAATCAGGACTCGCTCGCGGAGAGCCGAGCAGTGGAAAAGAAAAACACAAATCGCCGGAGATATAAGGGTGAGAGGGTCCGCAATTTCGCCTTCCTCGGGCGCATTTTTCGCCCGCGTAGCAGGGACGCGCGGCGTTGTTCCGTGACGTGATTACGATTTTCCGCGCTCGCCGGTCCGTCCTTCTAATGCCAGCGCGCCTTTTTTCCTTTCTCCGGGTGCGGAAAAAGAGGAGGGTCGATTACCCGGCTGCTGATTCGATTGTGGTCGTACACAGGTGTCTATATACATATAGGTGGGGATCACACGCGTGGGGAGAAAGAAAACGTCGGGGGAAAAGGAAGGGGGGGGGGTGATAAGGAAGGGATTGTCGCGGGCGTAATGAATAGAGCTCCGGAGGGCAGCCGCGAGCCCGGGCGAGAGAAATCAGTTCGAGACTCGTTTCTTTGGGGTAGCTCGCTGACCGAGTTGCTTCGCGGTGATTGCTTTTCGTTTTGTTTGTTTGTTTGTCCGTCTGTTGTCGTTGCCGGGTGAGCTCTGGGTTTGATTTGAATATCTGTTTTGCGCAGAGCACGAGCGGTGTCTGACCGTATCGGGGTTATACTACTGATTTAGATGAATAATATGTACGACGAGACTTGAATCAGATAGGTTTTTCGTTGGTGTATGTTAGAAGAGTAAGGAGGGTAGTGTACGGTATGGAAAGACAAAAAACAACTGTTGAATAATGCTCCGGGTCGTTCATCTTGGGCTGAAGAAAGAGAAATGTGGTACAGAGGATGAAAGGGAACAAAAGTTGAAAAATAAAAAACCAATAGCGCGAGTTGAGTTAGTTTTTCATATCGTTCGTATACCCAGTGCTCCACTTTTTCCGGCCACGCTGCACGCTAGAAAACGCCACATTTTTGATCCGACTAATTCAACGCAATTTCCACGGGGATGATAACATCCTGAAAGAGCTGGTACTTAACGGCCGGTACATTCATGCAGATGATAAAAGCCAACGTGCACACAATAATTATGGCGGGGTCGGATGATATTTCGCGGCGTAAAACTTTGCTCGGTCCGTAGATGAAACGCGTAAAAACAGGGTCGCCGCGCAAAAAGCCGCGAAAGTTGCGGTGAAACTCCATACCATGGTTTTCACGACGTGGCGTTAGGGTGGAGGGGGGAGACTCGGAAATGGGGGAGAATAATAATGCACAAAGGACAGCTTGCTAGAGCGCAACTGGATTATTATTGAATCAGCTCTCGGCGTCGTCGTCGTCGTCGTGGCTTATTCGTCATATTACCGTGTTTTCTCGTTAGGTGCAATTTTAAATTCTCGTTATTGCACATCTCTATAATTTATTGCAACAAAATGATACATCGTCACGGCGAGCTGCACGAATGCTCTTTTTCCGTCCGACGGCTCCCTTCGCGCTTTCAGTCGATTGTCAGAGCCCCGACCACCCGTCCGTACAGACGCGCGCGCGGCCAGCCCTCAAAACAAAACACGCTGACCTACATTAAACATCCCGACCGGCAATTGTCAGTTTTTCCCCGCCCCCCCGCTGCTATGCGCCCGACAATTTTCCTTCCCCCGGGCCAACGTCTGTGACAGCCTCAAATTGCAGCGTGGATTCCGAGCGATGTTGCGCGCCGCATTTTTACGTATTCCGCCCCCGCCCCCCCCCCCCCCGTTTCCCCCCCCCCCCCCCCCCCCCCCCCCCCCCCGTGTCTTTTTTTTCGCCCCCCCCCCCCCCCCTCACGCGCTTAGAATCGCCGACGGTCAATTGTCGACCGCAAATATAGAACGCCGAGCGTCGGGTCGCGAATCAAGCGTCGATTCTCTCACCGGCAATTACAAAACTCCGACGCGGCGGCGCGATCGAATTGCTGAGAGCGAGCGTATATATAATGGGCAATTGAATCGAGCGGCAGGGTGCGCGATTAATGGCCGGAAGCGCGACGGAGCGACTCCAATGGCAGAGAGTTATTAAACGCGATGCCGAGATTAGATTGTACGCGCTTTTAGAGTCGGCGCGGCGGTAAAACGAGCAATCGCTCCGCGTCGTAACCGATGCGAAACGGTAGGCTGCTCCAACGACGCTGTACAACCAGGGCGGGCTGCTCGCTGAATTCTCAATACTCGGTTAGCGCTCCACGGAGGCCCGACCTATTATCTCCCCCTTGATTTCGGGCTATTCAGCGTTTGCTCGAAAACCGCGGGCGGAATATATTTTTGCTCATCGCCGTTGTATCGGCCCGCGGTTAATTTTGCCGAGGCAACGGTGGAAACTTTACCCGGGCAATCGAATGAATTGTCTTGATTGGACATTTGGGTAATCCGAAACCAGTATAACGGTACGGCCGACGCGCGGAATTTCGAAAGCGGAAGAGGAGGGGACGGAAAAAAAGTCCTGCCGTGCATTCTGCCGGTCGAGCGGGCCACTGCACGGCCCGCGTCGTTCATCCGTCGAGGGGACTTTGGAAAATTCGCCGGGGGAAGGGGCCGTAGAGCACCGGCGGTAATTGGCCGCGAGGGCGATAAACGCTCGCCGCCGGCTTTTCTCCCCGCATTCTTGCGCAATTTTATCTGCGGCGTGGGTCACGGTTATTTACGAATGGGGGAGCTCTTTCGCAGCCCCCGGTCGGGAAAAATCGCGATTAATAGCCGGAGGCCGTGGGTCGGTCGATACCGTTCTACCCGCACAGCGTTCGGGCGGTAAAAGTTGCGAGGACGGATTTTAAAATTTTTTTTCGAAAATCCCCGAGTATTGCGTTCGAGTTCTCATCCCCGAGCTCCGAGCCGGTCGGAGAATGTTTGCGATTCGCGCTGCTACTTCTGGCGTTCCCGAAAAAAGCGCGGAAAACAACCGAGCGGTGGATAAAAATACCCTACGCACGAACAAAACTAGAGAATAGCGAGCTGAATACTTTCTCGGGAACATTGTTCAATGGAAAAAAAATAAACAAAGTTCGGTATCAACGGCACGCGAGCGTATCGAATTGAAGAAGCCAAAAAAATTGTACGCAAAGACGGCTAGTGTATCAGTCTGCCCTAACGTATAAGCATCACACATGCGGCTAGGGGGTGTATCGTCCAAACGAGTTCATCTCCCGGCGAAACCGTGAGCCAACGGCAAGCCGTTCGGGTTTTCGCGCTGCTTATCCTCCCCATCGCGGTCGGGAGGCGCGGGAAACAAAAAAATTGACAAATCCTGCTTTACGCGCCCCAGAAGCCGGGAGCTCTGAAAAATGCCCTGGCGCTGCCTCATTTTCCCGTGTAGGAAAGAGTGATTTCTCTGGTATTTAGAAGCGTGATTTACAATTCGTCGTCCCCGTTATCTCGCTCTCGTTTTTTCCCCGCGCGCTCCGACAATGGAACGCCCGCTGCGCTCGGGTCTCTCGATTCCTCGACCACTCTACTCGGTCGGTCGACGCAGCACCGCGAGGAAGCCCCGGGAAAAAGGAGCACCAACGCGTCACGCGATCTCGATCGAGAGATTCTTCCTCCCGCCCATCGTGCACGCACCCAGCGACGCTATCGCCGAGAAGTACGTAAACAGCAGATAAGAACCGGGAGGTAGAGGGGGTTGGGGGGGGGGGGGGTGGAAGATAATTCATCCGTCACTCGGGGCATCAGCGGCGATATTTCACCTCTCGCCTGCCCCTGCGTCTCGAGTTTCCCTCGAGCCCAGCTCCGAATACAGATGCGACGGGGCGGAAGCCGCGCCCGTACATCACGGGCCGCGAGCGTCCGGGGGAATAAAAGTTCGAGCTGACGCGCAGATCTCCGCGGCGATACCCTCCGGGAGTGTCTTCCCCGGAGGGAGAAGAGGCTGCGAACAGGTGGGCTCGGATCGTCTGTTCTGTATCTGGTGGACTGGTGGAACTGAAGAGGGAAGTAAATGAAAATGCGCGACTACGGGTGTACAGGTTGAAACTGACTGAGGTGTTTAAGGTTTGCTTCTCCTAGGGGTAACAGATGCACGTGGCGCGGGAAGGTCGTACGTTGAACGCGGCGAAGCATGATGGTGCCCATTCGTCAACGTTGCTGTGTTTTTACTTTTGCCCCACTGTCGCTTGAAAATGGAGCACGCGACGGTCGTGTCCGACAGAATGTGGGTTGTTCTACTGATAATTTGAGGAATCATATTTGAGTTTTATCATTTTTTACGTCGAGATAAAAAAGTATTTTTTCTCTTATCGTCGAAAAATGTTTGATCGAATACAATGTATAACATCGAAATTTAACATACGGCAGTCGTGTCTGACCGAATATGGATTGTTCTACTGAGAATCGTGCATAAACTCGAAGGTAGGGTTTATTGGCGTAAAATATTACATTACGCCACTAGGGCCGAAAGTAAAAAATTAAGCGCCCGAAGGGCGCGCTTGTTTTACTTTTGTGCCCGAGTCTCGTATATTATTTTTCTTGCCGAGGACGCAAAGTGCAATTTTGCGCCCGTGGGCCCAAAGTGCAGCCTGAGGGCGAAAAGGCTCTGCTGCACTTTGGGCCCATGGTAAGAAAAATTATTTTTCCTACCTCGGGATTTTTTGGAACCCTGGTACACCCTCGGTAGGAAAAATAGCATTCTCCACGCATGTGCATCTGGCCAGGGCCGTCCTAACAGTCCCTCGGGCGTTGCATCGCAAGCGCCCTCGGGCCCAGGGACCACCCTGGATAGATTCACATTTGTGAAGGAAACTACTAATTTGTGCGTCTTGATGAAAGAGTATTTCTTCTTTCATTCATAACTTCGAAATAAAACACACAACAGTTATGTTTGACCAAATACAGGTTGTTCTACTGAAAATTGAAAGAATTATATTCAATTTTCTTAATTTTTGCGTCCAGATAATAGTCTTTTTACTTTTGTTCGCACGTTATTTATAACTTCGAATGTAATAATGTATAATTTCAAAATGTGACACGCGACAGTCGTGTCTGACCAAGTCTGAGTTGTTCTGCTAAAAATTTAACGAGCTTTATTCAAGTTTTTTAATTTTTGCGTCCAGGCAATAAAGTCTTTTGACTTTTGTTCTCACACAACTTCAAAATGGAGCACGCACTGGTCATCTCTAGCCGATTCTGGGTAAAAAGTCTTTTTATTTTTGTTCGCATGTTTCTTAGAAATGGAGCACACAACAGTTATGTCTGACATAATCCTGATTATTCTACTGAGAATGGTGCATAAACTCGAAAGTAGGGTTTATTGGCGTAAATAAGAATAATTTGTGCGTCTTGACAACAGAGTATTTCTTCTCTCGATTATAACTTCGAAATAGAGCACACAATGGTTATGTTTTATAATTTTGTGTGAAAAGGAAAAAGTCTTTTTATCTTTGTTCGCATGTTACTTAGATATGGAGAACACAACAGTTATGTCTTACCAACTATAGGTTGATCTACTGAAAATTTGAAGAATTTAATTCAAGTTTTTTAATTTTTGCGTCCAGGCAAAATTAGTAGTTTTCGTCACTAATGTGCATCTCTCCAGAGCAGCCTCTGGGCCCGAGGGCGCTTGCGAAGCAACGTCGGAGGGACCGTTGGGACCCCCCTGGTCGGATGCACATGAGTGGTGAATGCTGTTTTTCCTACCGAGGGTGTACCAGGGTTGCAAAAGTGTCCGAGGTAGGAAAAGTCTTTCTACTTTTGTTCGCACATAACTTCAAAATGGAGCACACGATGGTCATGTCTGACTGAAGCTGGGTTTTTTCTACTGAAAATTTGAAGAATTACATTTCAGTTTTATTACTTTGTGCATCTGGGAGAAAAGTATTTATTTTTGTTCGCACGTTTCTTAGAAATGGAGCACACAACAGTTTTGTTGACAGCATCCTGATTGTTCTACTGAGAATTTTGCGTGAACTTGACGGTAGTGTTTATTAACGTAAAGAACTACTTATAATTCTTCACGTCGAGACAAAAAAGTATTTTTTTTTCGTTCATACGTTATGTATAACTTCGAATAAAATGTATAACTTTGAAGTGGAACATACGACAGTCGTGTCTTACCGAATTTAGATTTTTCTACTGAGAATCGTGCATGAACTGGGAGGTAGGGTTTATTGGAGCAAAGAATTATAATTTGTGCGTCTTGATGAAAGAGTATTTTTTCTTTCGCTCTCACATAATTGCCAAATAGAGCACACACCAGATATGTCTCACCCAATATAGGTTGTTCTACTTAAAATGTATAGAATTATATTTAAGTTTCTGAGTTTTTGCTTCCAGACAATAAAGTCCATTAACTTTTATTCTCATTTAACTTCAAAATGGAGCACTCAACAGCCATGTCTGACCGAATCTGGGTTTGTTCTACTGAAAATTTGAAGATTACGTTTTGATTTTATAATTTTGTGTGTACAGGTAAAAGTCTTTTTATTTTTGTTCGCATGTTTCTTAGAATTAGAGCACACAACAGTTATGGCTGATCAAATATAGGTTGTTCTACTGAAAGTTTCAAGAATTACATTCAAGTATTTTAATTTTCGCGTCCAGGCAATATAGTCTTTTTACTTTTGCTCTCACACAACTTCAAAATGGAACACACGACAGTCGTGTCTGACCAAATCTGGATTGTTTTCCTAAAAAATTCACGCAGCTCAAAGATAGCGGTCATAGTCGTTAATTAATTGTTACTCTGGATTTGAATTTTAAAATTTTGTGCGTCCGCGTGGAGAAGTTTTCCAAGAAGAGTAAGAAGTATCCAGAAGAAACTTCCGTTCGGAAAGTACTTATAGTCCTGTGCCGAACTTTGGTGCTCGCGCCGGCTTCGGACGCAAAAATTATCCGATGAGTTGGCCGAGAGAAAAGTAGAATGTCGGAGAGGCTGAATTAAAAAAAGAAGCACCTCTGAAACGAGAAAAACGAGGAGCCCGTTCTTGATCCCGCGTCTCTGTCAGACGGAGGAAGAAGAAGTCTTAGGGGAAGCAAAGTTTCTTTGCGGAGCAGGAGGAGGCGAGTCGCGCGGGAATAATAAACACCGCGGCCGACGATGCGCACGCAAAGTGGAACACCTGTAAAACTCATCCTCGATACGGCAGTTCTGTTTTTCAACCCGATGTAATATCGACTGGACGCAACTTGTCCGAACTCTGAAATTAACATCTGTAGCGTCGACGATAATAGAGTATTGATTAAAAATCAGGGCGAGCGTAAACGACAACCGGCCGAAGGATCTCTCCGATTGCGACGGACGCAATTTTGAGGAGAGTCCGGCCCGAAAAAATAAGGTCCTCGCGCCACGGCGCCCCAACACAACGGAGGCTTCCCCCCACGCGCTCCCAAACGAGCTGCAGCGGACAACAACTTCGCCCGGCGGACGACAACACGAGCCAGCCGCCCGGCTGATCAAAGCTGCCCGTCCGGCCAGCCTGGTAGGCTATCTTCGCTTTGATATTCCGGCTGGCAAATAGTGCCGCCGAAACTTCCGTCGCGCCGTGCGCCACCACCACCACCACCGCCACCGCCGCTACTCCGTCCATCCTCGCTTCCGGGCGCGCACAAAGGCCGTGACTACTGCGCGGCGCCGAAAGTTTTTCAATCGGACGGCAAATCGGGCGGAAAAAGGGGCTCCGCGCGCTCTGACCCGTTTTGTTTCAACAGGGCGTGCGACGCGTTTTATTGGAAATGCGTTGCTGCTGCTGCAGCTGCTCCTGTAATGGCTTTTGTTACTGTTTTTCGGAAACCGGATTTTGGAGCCGCTTTTGGAAATGACGTCAGTCACCGGTAGCGTGTAATGGGGTTGCATGCAGTTCGGTAAATTAGCCAACGGGAAATAAATTACGTGCCTTTAACGACTTTTATTATCCGTGGAAGATGGGTTAGTTAATTTTACTGATACAATATAATCGGTGCGTTTCGAATGGAAGCATAACGCAGGTTCGAGATTGGACCGTTCGTCTTGATTACATACCGAAAAGTTGATCCGTGTAAACTCGAGTTGACAAATTTAAGGAAGAATCCAATCTTGATGCGAAACGCCCGAGTCACCGCTCGGCAGCAACAATAAACACTTTTAATTAAATTTCCAAACCGACGAGAGTTTCGCCCGAATTATTCAGACGCGCTTCAAAAACACAACGCCCGTCCCCCACTGTTGCGAGCAGAAAATATGCCGGTCCGCAATAATAGGAAAATTTGTGGCGGTCCCAAGACGCCGGGCCGTTAATTTCGGCGAATAATGAGCTACGCGGACCGGTACCGAAACGAGAGCAGGACCACCTTGTGTAACCCTTTCGGCTCGGCTGTCGCGGGAGAAAGTTGTCGGCCTACTCTCCGGAAAGCCCTTCTGCCCCGGCGAGACTGGCTGATGCGCGGGAAAATTCATCTGGGCCGCAAAACTTTCATGTGGGGGAAGACAACCAAGTATGAGACGGGACGACGCGTTAATGCCCGAGCTGACATGCTCCGGCCTCTGATTTTTGACGCTAACGACCGAAACTTTTCCCTCCGCGGCTGCAGGGATATTGGGCAGCGCGCGCTCGTCTCTGTAAATCTTTTACGAACGGCCTGTCGGCTCGAGGGATTTTTTTGCAAATTTTCATCGAGCCGTTGGAAGTCACGTGCATGCAATTAAAATTATCAAGCATCGAGTAAAGCCAACGCACAGCTCGCCCAAGTGCTTATGGGTCGAGTGTCCTTTGATGGAATATTTTAGTGCGCGATTATGAGTAAAAGGTGTTTTGGCTTTTTTTTTCAACACGCTTTCGTCGGGTAACCGCTGACCTCATGTAAATTAGATGTCGTTACACCGTACTGCGCTGTTATACTCGAGATTCTTAAGCAAGTTTTAGTCAGAGTATAGGGTAAATGGTTTACCTTTAACTTATAATGAACGGAGCGTGCGTCTTGGCTTGCATTTTATAATGTAAAATATCTTAACGTACGTAACACGTCAGAGCGAAATGTGGTGGGAAGGTTCCCGAAGTGACGTATTCTCTTCTGTCTTTGTGAAGGGTGGATAGAAAAATAGCTTAAAAGTAGACATAAAGTACGAATATTGTAGGGATACTTTTAAACATGAAATCTGAGGGATGATTTGTTATTGTATGTGCTTCGAGTGCACAATGAAACATTGATTTGTAATTTCTACTACATCACTGCATCATTAAGAGAGTGTCCTCAGATTTATATTTTTTAATATCTGATTTTTAGGTATGATTATTCTAAGTAGAAACAGACAAGTAAGGTAAAACGAGCCATCGACGTTGAAGTGATCTTACCATGACTGTATTTGATTTCTACTATTTTGAATCCACTGATACCCAATAAAAAAGTTTTACTTGTTTTGAAATAAGTAGATATTGTACTTCGTAAATAAAAATTTAAATTTCTTGTATAAATTACAAAGTAACAGTAGCTTTATTTCATAACTCAGTTGTAAGAGGCTTTAAGAGGCTTTTGTGCAGACAAAAAGTTACTGACATGAAAATAGACGTAATACTGAAAACAATATGATACAATCCCAATTGTTATTTACTGCAGATGAATAAATTTATTTCTTTTTATTACAACCTGTTTGTGAAATAACTGTCGGCTACTCTTCGTTAGCATCAAATTATAATGCTCCCTTAAAATTTTTACCACGCGTAATTTAAAACCATCACTTTGGAATTCCGCAACACTTTCATTTTAATTTTATTTCACTTTTTCTTCGCGAAAAGAGCTCTTATCTCGAATACACTGTGCGCTTTAAATTATGCTAAAATGAGAAGTGCCTTTTCACCTGAATTTCAAGTAAGACTATAAATATTGTATGTTGAGTTGAAAGGAAAACACCTTTTTTTTCTCTTCATCAAGTAGAACTTGCGTATATTAAAAAAGCACTTTACAAAAAGTTTTATGATAAAGTACAGCCAACACAAAAAAATTGAACATTGTCACAAAAAAAATATAATGATAACAGCAACAACAACAACAACAACGATACGAGAGAAAAAAAGAGGCTTCTCATTGCACTTCTCATCGAGTGACTACTGTTGAGAAATTTCTCGTCGCATTTCTCTGGATTTCCCCTAATACATGGCTTCTGCCTTGAATAGGCGCTGAGGTAAACTTTATATATTGAAATATTTTTTTCTCATTCATTCATTCTACTTGTATATTAACACTAGCCAACAATGATTCGTATAAATTGGTATTACTAGAAACAAGTAGAAATGAAAAATTATTCGGTACGCAGGCATAAATTTTATTGCAGTTTGGTGGTGCGTAAAGAGAAAAATTAATCAATTATGTTTTCGTCGCTCTGTTAAATTACTTCGTTGATTTAATAAACCGATGAAAAATCGTCAATGAACCAATTTGCGCTTGTTTTTAATTGCCACACGTCGATCAAAGACAAAACGCCACGATTCATAAAATCAATCACGCTGACGTAGTGTTTTTGAAATGCAGTATCCTACCGCACAGTGTTCAACATCAATTCATCATCGCCGATCTAGCGCCACGACGTTATTCCGCCTTCCGCGATCCAACGAATACCATAAAGTTAACGCACAATTCCCACTCTGGTTTGATAAATTAACAAACCCGAACGCCCATCTATACGATTCTTCTTCCGCAGCGCACAAGACGACGCGGAAAGTCCGTCCCCAAACAGCCCCGGCGCGCCGTTCGAATGATAAATCAGCGATTTTCAATTTCCAACTCTCGCGCCGCGGCAGCCCGACTCCCGGGGTTGACTGATGTTCCAGAAGGCCCCGGGGCGCGGACATTAAACAAACTCGCTGCGGCAGACGTGCTCCATTTGTCTTTCCCCGCGCGATTAAAAATTGCGGAAGTTTACGAGTCCGGGGACGAGAGGGCGAAGAAGGACCGAGTCGGGGTCAGCCCGAGCGCCTACACGTACGCGAGTACAGCGAAACTTGGCTCCGGGACATCAGAAGCCGGGACTCTTGAAACTTTTCCGCCTCATCGACCACTCGCTCTGGTGACTGCGTCGGCGCCCCCCCCCCCTCCCCCTTGCGGGTCCGCGACGAGCCGCCGAACGCAGCCGAGTTATTTATCGGGAGCGCGAACAATCGGAGCCGCGCCGCGAGTAGTTCATAATATCCGGCGAACTTTCCGTCTCTCGCTCCGCGGGAATTTCCCGCCTCTCTCCGTGCAAACTTCGCCAGCGACCCGTCGATACGGGAAAGAGGAGGGGGAGGGGGGTGGGGGTGGCCGGTAATTGTATGCGTAATGGAGTTTCGCGGGCAGGCAAGTTCGACGGGGCGAAAGTATCGTAAAGCCCCCGCTCCTTCATTCTGCCCGAGTTGTTTATTCATACCTGCATCCACTAGTGGAAGACGCGTCCCTGTCAGCGCCAACCCCCCCCCCCCCCAGCCATGTGTGGGGGGGTTCCCATACGGCACTCGCGATTTACGATCATTCAAATTCACGCGAGGAAAGGGGAGCGAAAGGCCCGTGCGTAGCAGCCGATCCCGTACTGTCGCGCCTATATCGGAGGTAAGATGTAGGGGGGGGGGGGGATACGAGAGGCAGAACTTTAATTAGTTTGGCCCAGCTGAGAATCGCTGACGCGCAGGCGTATGCATACATGTGCTCCTGATGCAAATCCAGTTGTATGCTAATTGGGGAGTATTTAATTTTACACTCAAACGGGGGCTACGTGCGCTGCTGCTCCTGCTACTGACTGGTGCTAAGAGCAATCGGGATTGCCGGTAAAGTTCCCGGTGCTCGTAAGTAAGGCGACGCCCGGCTGTCGGTCTAAATCAGTCCGGAAGTGCTGGGGCTGATGGTGTTGGGGGGGGGGAAGGCGTTTTTTTTTTCGTTGGCAAAAGTAATACGAACGCCTATCTTTATGACTAGTCGATTCGTCACGTTTTACTCACTTACAATACAGAGAGTCAGGAGTTCACACAATACGTTTTTTATTTTTTGGGACGTGGAGGTTATCATAGCTCTGTTGGTGATCGAAGCGTCTGGATTCTCTCTGATGTGTGGGGGAAAGGTGCGACGTTCAAAACACTCTGTGGTAGAAAGTTATGAGACGATCTGGTTAAATAGAGAAATTGTCGAATGATGGTTGCTGTCAGTTGATTTTTGAACTGCACCAATTTTTTGAATGTTCCATCCAACTAAAATTAATTCAACGTTATTCTAAACGTCGAAGGCATTGTTTAAAATTTTGTTCGTCATTCATTACTGTAACGCAATGTTAGCGTTGTTCCTTCACTCGCGTCCGGTGCGTCTTTATTTTGACACACTGTACAACT
>JAPYYV010011893.1:0-19241 GCA_030522625.1 Copidosoma aretas | reverse complement strand
TGTAACATACGATGTCTATAATTGACAATGTATGTGCAAGGATATGCCAGAAAACCTTTTTTTTTCTATTAGGAGCTTTTATGCGCGAAATTGAGATTGAAAAGTCGTACTGATGTAACATTTTGACCAAATTAAAAAAATTTTTTTTCATGAAACAGTCGAGGTATCAGCTTGAAACTTTTTTCCAAGAAAGTTTGACACTTTTGACGAAACTTCACACAATTGAAAGATTCAAATTTAATTCTATTTAGTAGCATGAGCTGTGGACCCAAAGTGAGCCACTTACGGTAGAATCATCCGTATACAGATATATATACATATGTATAAGGAAAGAAATGAATAAGTTTAAAGAAAATAAAGTAAATTTTAATAAATAAATAGTTCAACAGCAGTAAACATTTTTAATATCATAAGAAATTAGAAAGTACTATTGATTGCAAATAAATATTGGAAGATATATATATATATATATGTGTGTGTGTCTGTGTGTGTGTGTGTGTGTGTGTGTTCGTGTGTGTGCAAGTATCTATGTATATGAAATATATCATGAATTCCTCCTTTGTACTCCAGCACAAGGAACACAGTATAGTTACATAACGGATCCTAATTACAAACAACATCAAGAGACCGAAGTGATCAAAGAATGGGATCAAACATTTGAGTAACGATACGCATTGTTACGAAAGGAAAAACATAAGAAAGCTGTGACTGTCAAATAGTATTTTTTAAGTTTTCCTTGTTTGGGTCCACCTTTCGGAATCGAATTAGCAAGATGTGACCCAAATTAATTTTATAATGTTATGGAAATAAATCACATAAAATTATATGAATATTTATTCTTATGTAATGTTGACTAAAACGAAATAAAAAAATTTGACATCATATAAATTATTTGCAATCAAATATCAAAGAAATTTTTTTTTTACAATTACAGTGCGACTTCATGCTTTTAATTAAAAAACTTGTATCAGATCATGTTTTGCCGGAAACAACCAAGAGCCGGGAGTATACAGGTTTATTTCCCGTTGTCTGGGCGGATGTAGCTAACAAAATAATTACGTTGTGCAAAATCTCCAAACAAAAAGCTGAAAAAGATTATATGACGAGGTATTCTACTTTAATAGCCAATGATAAGATATTTATTAATAATGTTGTGTTAGATTCAACAATAATTATTGTAATAAAAATTGTCATTCAAAATTTGGAAATTTTTTTAGTAAATCGCAACCAAGAAATCGCTTTACTTGTCTTACCTTTTCTTTTAAAAACAACAAAAATTGTAAAAATTGATGATTTAAGTGTTGGTTTAAGAACAAATGAGTTTTCTAGTAGTTTTATTTTGCAAGTTAAGGAGGTACAGTGCAACAGGCTTAAAATTTGAATCAAGAAAAAAAAATTTTACTACCTGGCTCGAAAAAATTTGCGAATAGGTCTATCCCTTTATTGTTGGCACTGGTTCCTTAGAGAAAGATGATCTGATAAGTTACGTAGTGTTAAATAATTACAAGTACAAAGCTGATTATCTTGTAAAAGCAGTTAAGATAAGCTACAAGTGTCATTCAGTGTTGCAAGATTTTCCGCATGTTAATGATAGTATTTGGGTGTTTTTCGATAGGGCAATTTACAATTCAAATTTTTGCGTATGTCCTGCTATTACATCAAAACTACTTACATGCTTTAAGAAAATGTAGTTCTTTTTTGAAAAGGTTCTAGTGCAATTTATCAGCATTAAATTCATCGTTTTTCCTATTGTTTATCATAGGCATATATATCGTTATTGATGATGAATTTTAATATCATTCTGGAACACATTTTAACATTCATTTTATCACTTTACGGCACTTCTATACTTCCTAGAAAAGTAGTACAAGATGTCATTACTTTCATGAATAATTTTTTTTGTAATATTCGTTTATCGTTGATACAACATGGTATTATAAATGTTCTTGACCAAAATAATGCGCAAAACAGTGTTATACACGAAGTGCGTCATTGTTTAGCTAGGTATTACATAATTTTTGAACCTGGATTGACAGAGTGTAAAAGAATGAATCTTTTAAGATCCAAAGGATAGATCGATAATAAAAAATATTTTATTAGAACTTATTTTAAAGCAACTGTCGTCGACCATAAATTGTCACTGGTTCCAGTTCAAGTTTTTGGTGTACATTTTCCATTACGCAAAAGTTTGAAGATATTCTTGGAGATTCCAGGTATTTTTAATGGGTCCTTAATGGATTATAGGTTAGCGTGCTAGCTTCCTTGCCTGACAGACTCGAGGCAAAAACGAGTTCGATTCTCGTCGAAAAATTTTCGGGAATTTCGATTCTTGGACTTTTTCGGTGGGAAAAGTACCCGGGGCGCCGAAAACCCATTCTTCCCGATTCTAGCGGACCGACTGCAGTTTCTTTTGATGATGCCTGGACCTGGGGGGCAATCCTTCTTTGGGAAGGTCATCGGCATGCCACTGACACTTGGTCGGAGGGTTCCCGCTGGCAGTAGGCGCTAAGCCAATCCCCGCCATGGGAGTCAGCAGCTCATCAACCGGGCCGATGAATCACCGGCGAGTCTCTTCTGGAGGGGCAAACACCTGAGCCAGTTAATCCAGAGAAGTCGCTGTCAGCCCTGTAACTATCGGCGCGGCTGGGCTGAAGGTCTATGAGTGAATTATCATGATTTTGTAGAATCTTTTCAAGCTAATCATTTTTGCAGGATTTCCAAAATGAGCTCAGTAGATTGTGCAAAATGTTGTACTTAACAAACAAATCTCTCGCAAACTGTTGAGAACTATATCTCTGATACAAAATTATTAAAACTCGAAGGAAGTGGCTTAAGGAGTATAGTGTCTTTTGCGATATTAATAATTTTCACGTCATCGAAAACGCATCGGTTGACTTGATGCACGATCTGTGCGAAGGTGTATGCATGTATGACTTGCGCTCTCTTATTCATACTTTTATATTTGAAAAAAATTATTTCTCACTGCATGAGCCTCATACTAGTTTAAAAACGTTTCATTATAGTATTGATGATAGCCTGGTACACCACCTGGGATAAAACATAATAATCTGAAAAATATATATGATCTTAAAATGTCTGCAAGTGAGATGCTGACTTTGGTACGCTACTTTGGGCTTATTATTGGAGATTTAATACCCGAGGGAGATGAGCATTGGATTTTATACACATATTTAAGGGGTATTATTGAAATTTTAACGTCACCCAGACTTATTCCAGCAGATATTTCTGCATTAAAAAAATTTGGTTAGTGATCATAACAGTTTATACTTGTCATTGTAGGGTCATCTTAGACCTAAGTACCATTTTTTGATACACTATCCTTTAATTTTGTTGAAGAATGGTCCTTGTATTTTTTTTGGGGGAATGAATTCGAATAGTACCATCGTTTTCTCAAATCTGCTGCTTTATCGTCTAATAATACAATTAATCTATTAACTACTATTGCTACCAAAGAATGTATCCATTTCTATAAAACGATTAATTCTTTTGATTTCAACGAAACTATTAGATTTAGTAGTTCAAGTATTACAAGACAAATATATCTTACGAATGATAAATTAAGTGATTGTAAGATCCACTTGTTTGTGGAAATAAACGGCGTTGTTTATAATTCGCAAACTTATGTCGTTAGAAGTATGGAAAATAGTGAATTTTTATTTGGTGAGATCGAAAGTATAGCACAGCATGATAACGCAATTTATTTTTACTTGAAAATTCACGAAGGAATAATTTTTGACAATCATTACTACGCTTACATTATTGAACCAACTAATATTAAAATATGGATTAAATATTACGATTTACCCAAACTACCTCCACTTTTATCGACAAAAGATTCAATTACTCACTTTCTAAGTGCTAAATTTAAGTTATAATAAATTTTATATCCATATTATTAAATTCTTATATTTATGTACATCTATTGTTGATTGATTGATTTATTTATTGACCATTTCTTTAGTTAATAATTTGTGTACATGTGATCCTACGTGGAGCTTATATTCTTATTTTTCCTTTATTGATACACGAAGCCTGTTTTCTCGCACCGATATATATATCTTTATATTGACAGTAAGATACGCCGATGAATGGGGTATCAGATCTACTATGTTTTGTTATAACCTTTGCTTTGTTGCTTAGTGCTGTAGCTTCACAAAAATGGGGGGCCCAGCCCCCCGTTTCGATGGATATAGTTACCCAGCAGTTGGTGAGCCTGCCATTTCCATTTTGGTGCTGCACACGTACGAAACTTCTCTCAGTGTACAATTGCAGTAAACTGATAAATGTATTGAAAACATTGTTTGGAAGCAAATTTTTCAAGATAATAATTAAATATCGAAACTTTCAGAATAAAATACGATAAAAAAAGTATTTAATAAATCCTGCTTACCACAATAGTTTCAATTGAAAAATTACAACTAAACAGTGGAGTAGGCCTATTCGCCTTGGTATGATGATAAAAAAAAATGAACACAACTTACAAATATTTTAAATTTATATAACATGAGTTTTGATATTACTAATGCGAATAGAAAAACAACTTTAAAAAAGCGCTCGTGAATGATTACCGCAAGGTGGAGTATAAACATCATTGAAATATACATGTTTTTCACACATACAGGCACATGCACACACAGACATATGTGTGTGTGTGTCTGTGTGTGTGTGTGTGTGTGTGTGTGTGTGTGTGTGTGTGTGTGTGTGTGTGTGTGTGTGTGCATGTGTCTGTATGTGTGTAAAAACATATATATTTTTTGGGAGTTTGTTTAAAAGTTCTAATCGACCAAACATAGACCATAAAATTAGCGAATTATAGTTTTATCTGTAATTGTTGTTTTTTTAAGTACTTGATATTTTTTTATTTTATACATATATTTTTTTAATATTAGTTTTATACAGTTGTGAGGAAGACAATTTTTATATTGTACGTTAAATATATATATATATATGGCATTCCACGTCAACTGTACCGGTCAAAAAATAGATTTGGTCGAAATACATGGGAATCGTTAGTCCTTCGTGAGAAAACAATTCTCTAATTTTTTTAGATTTTTTTTACTGACTCCACAGCTGTCAGTGACGGTCACACAATTGAAATATTTTCTTGGTCCCCATTATTTCGAACTTTTTTGCTAAAATATCGAAATAAAAAAAATAAACTGGGGGCTACATGTTGTAGATTTTTCGACGTACATTCGTCGAAAAATGTTTATAAAACGATTTGAGGTTATGTTACACCTATTGAGTTTTTAGATTTAAATAATTTTTTCAGCAAAGTATAACACGTTTTTTTTCAATTTTTTTTCAAAATTTATAAAAAATGCTACTTCCATGATTTTTTACGTAGTGGGCTTGAAACGGGAACAGGCGCTAGGTGGCACTGAACATTATGGTCACTAAATTTTTTCTCGCTTGGGTTTCAAAGTTTTGCAATGAGATAATAAGCTTATTGGAATTCATAGAGGTCGCCGATGATGAGTGTGTAGTTGAACTTTCGGAATTCAAAATGGCTGATCCAATATGGCCGACCATTTTAAAAAAAAATTCAAAAATAATTCTAAAAAAATTGTATCGTATTTTTCATCAAATTCTAAGTAATAATTGTATCTTGTACTTTTTCGATTAAATGCATGTATTCAGAGCAAAAATTCATGAAAGTTTAATTATACGGATTCACGAAAGATCACATTTTGTCCATTCATTAATCCGTAAGAATAATTATAAAACGTTTAAATTCGTGCAATCAACTTTGTAGTCCGCCGATAACGACATTTGTGTTAGATCATCTAAAATCAACATGGCAGATTTGATATGGCCAACGGTTAGTTGTTTTTATGGAACTTAAATATGAATTTGTATTCTGATTTGTGTTAGACTATTGTAAAAATGTGTCTTGCGGTTTGCTGACAAGAAGCACAGTTAATAAATATATTTATTTTTTAACGATTTAATTTATTTTATCTTTCACATAGACATTAAAATCGATTACTTTCCAAGAATATAAAGTTATTATTGAAAATTGGCATTCATATCTTTCAAAGAATTTTAAAATCTTTAAAACTTGTAGATTCAGAGTATTTTGTTGCTCGCACAAATCCATTTTCCAAGCCAATGAGACGATGCTTATTTTGTAAGGATTTTTTCCGGTTACTGGAGTTAAACCGGCTTTTTAATTTTCTTTTGTGTGATTCATACTCTTTAATGTCAGAGTATGTGAAATTTATGCTCGGAAGTCTATCTGTAGTGTTTAACCATTTGAACAACTCCAAGCTGTTAGTATCAATGTTTTTGATTGCAAGCTGGCTCGAATAGGGCTCCGTTTAACTGTAGCTACCAGACCCTTCCCATGAGCTGTCGGGAAAAAATGCCATTTGGCATGTATATTAAAGTCTTGATAGTGTTTCGCTAAATTAAAAACATTCATATAGTTCTTGTGTTACTGTGGTGCACCATAAGTAAAATAATACATTTTTTTGACATTTTCGAACATGTTCCTCAAAAATTGAATCACAGTTTCGTAATACGTAATTAATTTGGGAGGATGCAGAAGTAATGGATTTTGTTTCCGTTATTTTTTTACACATTTCATAACACTTTTTTCGGCAACTGGAACATAAATAATTACCGCCTGTCAAATCTGAGTATACTGCTTGGATTCTTTTAGAAGGTCTTCGTAGATCGCTTTACTTTGCACGATTACTCAATTTGAACGGATTTGCACATCTTTTCAAAGGATGAATCGCAGAGATCTCAAAGGCAGATTTATTTACAAAAATATTCTAACAATATTATGAACGGAAAAATTTTGATGTCTTTCGATACAAACGGCCACCAAAGAAAACATATTATTAAAGATCTAAAGGTCTGTACACGAAACGAGGCAGAACAAACTAGTACTACTGTTATGAATATTGCAATTCGAGCAATCACAAAATAAAATGAAACCTGGCACGTTTGATTGCATTTTTTATTTATAGCTTGCGTCTATAAGTAAAAAATGTCGAAACCTTAGCAGAGAAAAGTACTATCGATAAAAACGTTTGAACTCTGTTTTCAACCATGTTGACCGACGGATCTGAAAGCAGATGACAAGCTACAGCGCTATACATATATTGTCAGTCAAAATGATTGAAAACAGTATTTTGATTTTTTCTTAATATCTCTACCCATACTATGATACAGAGGTCAAACTTTCGAACAAAAAGAACTGACTGAAAGTGAGGTTGAATTTTACGGTTAGAGGAGAAGTTCAGGTCATTGAATATCCCAGCCAAAAAGTCATTTTAATAGTAAATAGGTTAGTGGTTTAAAAGTGGGCTCTTAGCCTAACGTGAATACAACAGCACAATAAAGCTCACTCGAAAGTGTATGAGCTTAAGAGATTACCATAGCATAATAAGACTGGCTCATATTCGCATTTAAGTTCCATAAAAACAACTAACCGTCGGCCATATTGAATCTGCCATGTTAATTTTAGATGATCCAACACAAATGTCGTTATCGGCGGACTACAAAGTTAATTGCACGAATTGAAACGTTTAATAATCATTCTTACGGATTAATGAATGGACAAAATATGAAATCTTTCGTGAATCCGTATAATTAAACTTTCATGAATCATTTGCTTTGAATACATGCATTTAATCGAAAAAGTAGAGGACACAATTTTTACTTAGAATTTGATGAAAAATGCAATACAATTTTTTTAGAATTATATTTGAATTTTTTTTTTAAATGGTCGGCCATATTGGATCAGCCATTTTAAATTCTGAAAGTTCAACTACACGCTCATCATCGGCGACCTCTATGAATTCCAATAAGTTTATTATCTCATTGCAAAACTTTGAAACCCAAGCGAGAAAAAATTTGGTGACCATAATGTTCAGCGCCACCTAGCGCCTGACATCTATTATCTTGTTAAGGGAGACTTTGGGGAGTACCTAGGAAATTTGATCGCCACTGACATCGCCCAGAACCCCCAGGGGGAACAAACCCGTCTCCAACTAATGTCGTGATCCAACAGAATAGTGGTTCCTTTCTCTCTAGGATCGAACTTCTTTCCTTTTCAGGAAAATTCTCAGAATAGTAAGAGTTTAGAGATACATTTCGTTCGTTAGTCCATAGAAAGGATGATATTGACAATATAATAAAGTTTCATCAATTGCGTACTCATTTGACTGGTGAGGCATTCGAATTAATCAAACACATTAAACTGACTGATGAAAAATATCCAGTTGCTTGGCAATCATTAATTAATAATTATGACAGCCAATGTTGCAATGTAAATAGTTACCTCAGTAGTATATTAAACTGTAAGCCCATGAAGTCCGAAATTGGTAATGAGCTCAAACGAGTATGTAAGGAGATGTTAAATCCCATGGACTCCTTACAGGCTTTGGGTCGTGACCTGGGTTCTGGTGATATTTACATTGCATTGATTATCAGTAAGTTTGATTCTGGTACGAATGAATACTGGCAGAAGCATTTGGGAAGTGCTTCTGATCCACCATTAATTGAAACTTTGAAAAATTTCTTATCCGCCCAGGTCATCACCTTAGAAGCTTGTGAGAATTCAACCACTAGTACGAAACCTACATCCAACAAATCCTAGAGGAAAACTATTTACATTGCCTCTCATCAGTTCACTACCCCCGAGTCTACAGCTGAAGTGATCAATTTAAGGCCCTATCATTAGAATCTAGGAACGCCCTAATCGTTAGAGAAAGGTTATGTTACAATTGCTTAGGGAAACATTTGAAAAGGGATTATAAGTCTAAATTTAATTGTGCAACGTGTAAGAAAAAAACATGATTTGCTATCGCATAGAGATGAGGTTTCAGCTAGTCATGGCTCCATTAAGGACACCAATGAAAATGGCATAGGGATAGATTTTAACCCCGTTTCACATCATGTCAAGAATTTGAACTCTAGTCGAACGGGTGTGCTATTAGCTACTGCTCGAGTCACTTTAATCGGCCCGACAGGCACTTGATTAATAGTTAGAGCCCTAATAGACCAATGCTCCCAGTGCTCGATCATTTCTGACGCTGTTTGCACACTCCTTAAGCTCAAGCGTCAAAGGTCAAATATACACATTAGTTGCTTGGGTGATTCTATTGTCAGAGTTGCCAAAAGTATAGTGTTTTTTAGACTGCAACCGAGGTTCCCTTCAACGTTCGAGTTGACAGTTGACGCCAAGGTATTACCCAGGGTTTCTTCTTAAAAACCTCCCTTTAAGCAGTTAGATTCTAAGTTGACCTTTATTCATGGTTTAGAATTAGCCGATCCTCTGTTCACCAACCCTGATTCTATTGATCTTATCTTGGGAGTTAAGGTACACGCTTGCATTATTGAAGAGTCAATTAAACGAGGAAGGGTTATTCAACCTATTGCTACTCTCACACTGTTAGCATGGATACTCTCAAGCTCCTTGGGCGCAGTTGGCCCTTCAGATCATCCCGTGTCTTTACATTGTGCTGATGACGATCAACTGTTGCCTTTGTTGCAAAGATTTTGAGAGATCGAAGAGCCTCCTCGCAGCTCTAAGGAAGCCTTGTCCCCTGACGATGAGTTCTGCGAAAGGCATTTCAATAGTACTTTCTCACGTGACGATTCAAGCCGCTATACGGTTAGGTTACCATTTAAGTCAGACCCAACACCACTTATTAACGCACGAGTGGACTCTAAGCATCTTTCGTCATCCACAATAAAATCTCTTAAGCGTAGATTTATAAAGAATCTAGAATTAGATCAAGCTTACAAGTCTTTCATGAATAAGTACCTAGTGTTACAACACATGACACTTTTCAGCACCCATGATGACTCTAAATGTTGGTACATGCCTCATCATGGGGTTAGTAAGACCACGAATTCAGGCTTTAAGTTACGAACCGTATTTAACGGGTTAGCTAAAACTCAAAATAGCTGTTCGCTAAATGATGTATTACATATAGGTCCAAATCTACTTCCAAATCTGTTTGACTTAATTACCCACTCGAGAAATTATAGATATGCTTTCTCCGCAGATATAAGAGAGATGTTTAGACAGATTTGCGTGGACGAAAGAGATCTGAAGTTTCAGTGTATCCTCTGGCACTCACTGCGATCTGCTTCATCAGTTACCTATACTTTAAAGACCGTCACCTATGGATTGGCTTGTTTCTCTTATCTAGCCTCTAGAGTAATAAAACAGTTAGCTCGTGATCATAAGGTTGAGTTTCCTCTGTCTGCCTCGGTTATTGAACATGAAATTTATATGGATGATGGTATATCTGGTGCACACTGTATGTCTGAAGCTAGAGAGACAATAAATCAATTACTTGGTATAATGAAGGCAGGGGATTTACTTTACACAAGTGGATCACTAATGAATCATAGCTATTAAAGGACACTCCTCCAACTCTACTAGCTCATACTTCCTCTCTCTGTCTTGGTGATCCATATACCGAAGTGTTAGGGATTATTTGGTATCCACTCGAAAATTGTTTTGGGTATAAGGTTAAATCAAACCCGTTAAGAACTGTCTGGACAAAAAGGTCTGTTTTATCTCAAATTGCTCGATCGTACGATCCTTTAGGTATGTTGGCTCCAGTCACAGTGTTTGTTAAAATTTTAATGCAAACATTATGGTTGATGATGTTGAGCTGGGACACTGAAATACCGAAGGATGTCTTGGGTCAGTGGTTAAAATGGTTTAGTAATATTTATCTACTCGTTTAAGTTAGTATCCCTCGTTGGAATCATTTTACCCCAATGGCGCAGTCTGTTGAGTAACATGGGTATCCAAGACAGCATGTGCCGCTGTGATGTACACTCGAGTGGTAAAATATGAGGTGTATGTTGTGCTTCAAATTTCTAAAACAAAGGTGGCTTTTAAAAAGACATTAAGCATCCTGTGATTAGAGCTATGTGCTGCTCAATTGTTATATAAGTTAGCTCATTACACACAAACTTTAAATCAAAGGGTCGATGAGATGCATTTATGGTCCTATTCACAAGACGTGCTACACTGGTTGAGCGCACACTTTTCCCGTTGGCCAACTTTCGTCGCTAATCGCTGTAGTCAAATCCATGAGTTGGTGCCCAAGGCCCTTTGGTATCATGTTTCAGGAAAACAGAATCCGGTAGATGTAGCTTCACGGGGAATTCTCCCTTCTCAATTTATAGAGTTCCAAAACTGGTGAAGTGGTCCTGATATTTTACACCAACTATCCCCTTCCCATACGGAGTTCACACCCAAGGTTGGATTGACTTATGACCAAGATTCAAGGGATTCCGTTGCGAATCATCTCCAGAGTTCACCTGATGTTAGTTGGGAGATTTATGAAAATTACTCCTACTTAGATAAATTACTCAGAGATACTGCCTTTTGTCTCAGATTTATTTTCAAAACTCGTTTTAAAATTACTAAAGATGCCGTAGTAAATTCTGAATTATCTTTCTTGAACCAGCAAGCTATTAAAAATCGGAGTGATTTATTTTTATCGATAGCCGAAATTCATAACTCCAAGCACCTTCTTGTCTTCATACATCAGTCCAAACACTTTAAGGCTCAGCAGACCTATTTGCAACGGTTAGATGACCCAATGTCGTTTAGATGAGCTTATTAAAGTCGTCTAATAAAGCTAAAGCCGTTCATACTTGATAGACTTATCCGAGTGGGAGGTAGATTGAGTCACTGAGTTTTAATCTTTGACACCAAACACCCTTTCGCTCTATATCCTAACAATCATTTCACTAGACTTGTGATAGAACGAGCGCACCTCTTGTCTTTACACGGAGGTCCTCAGCTCACTCTAAATATATGTCGAATGGAATACTGGATTCTAAGGGGTCGTCAAACAGTTCGCGCTATTATCTCTGGCTGCATCAAGTGTAAAAGATTTTCCGGAGTTACAGCTTCACAAATCATGGCAGACTTTCCACGCGCTGGAGCGCAACCTTCCCCTGCTTTTCACAAAACTGGCATCGATTACGCTGGGCCGTTTCTTGTTAGACTCTCCAAAACTCGCGGAAGGAGCACTACTAAGGGGTATGTCTCTGTTCTTGTCTGTATGTCCACCAGAGCTGTTCACCTAGAGATAGTCAGAGACTATTCGGCGAAAGCGTTCATTGCTGCATTTCAGAGATTCACTGCAAGACGAGGCCATTATAGCGGGCTGTTTAGTGATCGCGGTTATAACTTTGTCAGGGCTTCCTCTGAAATGCGAAAATGCTGGCGCGAATTGATCGATTTGTCCTCTCTAATTAATAAGCTCTCCCGTTTGAAAACTAGTTAGCACTTGATTCCCCCGGGTGTTCCTTACTAGGATGGTATTTGGGAAGTGGCGGTCAAATCGGCTAAACATCACTTTAAAAGAACTGTTGGAAATCAGGTTTTAACCTTTGTAGAATATGCTACTTTACTTTGTAAAATTGAGGCTTGCCCTAATTATAGGCCAATTGTCCCTTTAACCGATGATCCGACTGATCTAGAGCCTCACCTTTTGAATCTCAAGCCGGTTTGTATCTTACCTGAACCGGACTGTACTGATGAAAGATTTCCGAGTACCCAATGCTGGAAGCTTATTACTCAATTAGCTCAAAGTTACTGGAAGCGGTGGTCTCATGATTATCTTTTATCACGACAACCGCGTTCCAAATGGCAAACGCCAACCAGATCACTAGGTATAGGAGATCTAGTGTTAGTTAAAAATGAAATTGAGCCACCAAGCTGTTTGCCTTTAACCAGAATAATTGAGGTTTTTCCAGGTTCTGACTCTATTGTTGGATCAGTGCGCGTAAAAACTGCTGACACCACTTATATCAGATCGGTTACAAAATTAATACTACTGCGTTACAATGAAGAGTTAGAATCTGTCGATGAGTATTAATATTATTACTGTTCCACTCTACCTCTAGTAGACTACTATTTCTGCATTATAAATACTTCTTGTATTAGTTGCTTCTCCTGCGTTCGAAGCAAAGGTGGGGAAAAATATTCAGGATTAAAGTATTGATTATTATTTTTGAATTTACATACCCAACTTTTACTTGCCCTAAGGTCTTATACTTAATCTATGTTACCAACCATGTAAGGTAAGCAGGGCTTACTCGGGTAACGTTGGGGCGACCTCTCGCCAGTTCGCCGTGGGTCGTCGAGTAGGGCACCACTGCGCGACACATACCTATATTTTGTTTAAAATCACATAGCTGTTAAGGCTATTATACATAGTATTATTTTCTCTTATTCTTCCGTACACTGCTCTTTACCTGCTTTTCGGTATTTTTCTGATTACTTTATTGTAAAATCCTGTATCTTGCACTTTGCTGATAAGATAATAAATTACTGAAGCGTTCAATCCAAAAGTGTTTTTTTCTTTCGATTCCTGCTCATCTAGTTCAACGCAACTGCGGATATCTGTGATCACTCCAACACCTACAAACTGACAATTTTTGAATTGCAAAAAAAGTCGTATCCATTGTTCAGAACATCAGACCATACCACTATTCTGACTTCTTGTAAACATATACAATTTTTTTAGATACAATTAATCGGACAAAAATAAGTTTTCCAAAAGAAAAAATGCTCAATAGATAGACAAATTGATTAAGTCAGCGATATTTTGGTTATTCAACGGTAAGTTATAAATCCTTTAATGTGAAGATTATTGCTTGTATGATATCCATATCATTATCCATCGTAAAAATAGTATGTTGTTTTAGAGATATCTTTATATTCTTATATACAATAAACAGTTTATTAAATATACATTTACCCAGAAAAATGTTCGTTTTACATTCATGAATAATAGATTTTTCCAATTCTAAGCGTGCCAAACAATATTTTTTTTATAATAGAAGACTCCTCTTCCGAACTCCATGCTCACTCCGAGGTATAATAAGCGAAGAAAAAAAGGCAAATTGTGGAGTGTAGTTCTTTTATTGAAATCATTTGGTCGATATTTTTCCACTCAAAGAGGCCTCTTCAGGACCGATCATAGTAGTTGCCTCAAGCACACCAGAGCAGGACTGTCCCAACCTACATGTTTCCTTTACTTTTTTTTTTATCTTATCAGTTGCGATCAAGGAAGGATGACATTTACAAAAACTATAGTCGACTATGCAAACTTATGTTGATGTATAACCATTGCACTTTAGTGAATAAAACTAAATACATCAACATAAGTTTGCATAGTCGATGATAGTTTTTGTAAATGTCATCCTTTCTTGATCGCAACCGATAAAATAAAAAAAAACTAAAGGAGACATGTAGGTTGGGATAGTCCTGCGACGTACTCTGGTGTGCTTGAGGCAACTACTATGACCGGTCCTGAAGAGGCCGCTTTAAGCGGCAAAATATCGACCAAATGATTTCAATAAAAGAATTACACTCCACAATTTGCCTTTTTTCTTCACAAATATTTTTTTTATTTATCTTCTTATAAATCAATATTTTGCGCGTAACTCATCGTGAAAATAGTCTTATTTGTAAGGCACTCTTACGATTCGCAACAAAAATGAACTTCTTTTCACGTAAACAACTCACTATACACTTAAAAAAAAAAGTATTAAAATTTTTTTCTATGATATTGTATTAACCCCCAAAAAATGACCTTTTAAAGTATCTAAGAATTTTATGAACTTTTGTAGTTTCAAGAACCCATTGTAAGTCCGTAACTCTGTCGTATTTTAAGATATAGAGCTCCAAATAAGCTTGAATTTAAGCTAAAGTTAAATCCTTTGCTGAACTTCGATATGCCCTAATTATTGTTGCAGTTAATCAATAATCTTACTTAGTTTTAACATGTTTTTTTTGCAACAGTATTTTGAGCATATTCAAATTTGGCAGAAAATTGTTGTGGATCCCACTACTTTTTTTGAAGACGATTCCGAGAAAATAATTTATAACACTCAAACTTGCATTAAATTTTTTAACATTTGAATGTCAATTTTAATAAGATTCCACTTCTTTTTGAGAAAACTTCAAAATATATTATTCCTCTTATAAACGTTAATTTTTGCTTATAATCCTTTCAATATATTATTCGTAGATATACAATTTTAAGGGACTTTTACGAATTAAAGAACTACACATCTGCCCCTTTCAATTTCTTGATATTTTTGCTTATTTTAATTAACTACGGTTTTTTTAAACCAGTACTCCGTAAATGTACATATAACCTTTTGTTCTAGTTCTGTCGCTTCTCTAGTTTCGTGTGTTTTTTTCTCGTTTTTTTTTATACTTATCAATTTCGGCGTGTTAAAATAACGTGATCTTATAATTTCAAACTTTATTTTCAATCATTTTAATGTATAAATTTATGTACAGATAGTATACTACTTAATAAAAGCCATTCAGCCCATCAAAAAAAATTTTATTTATGGAGACATGCACGCAGATCAACGGATTATCAACCAAACGCTTAGTCAACTATACCACTGTGTACTCGGGATCACGCAACATAAGGTTATTGCTTGTGGCTCTCTTTCTTATTATGTTCTGCCTAGCAGCGCTCGCAGCTACTGCCTTATTGGAAAATATATTTTTATGCGAAATATAAGTAAAACAAGGTTTCTGCATAATTTTTTTGTATTCATCATTGACGCTCAGAATTTTCATAAGATAAAAGTTAAAAGAAGTTTGAAAATAGGCACCGCTTCCGTTTGCACATTTTCTAAAAACTGCAATCAGATGGCTCATCACCCCTGTTACCCTATATAGCACATGTTTTGAATATTTCATTATAAATGTTTATTAAAATTGATGAAAAGTGTCACTTCCGTTCACAATAATATAGCTAGTGCTAAATATTATGCGACTTTTTTCATAAAATTTTGTTGTTAAATTTTTCTGATACCGAAGCTTAAAAAAAAATTCAATAAATTACTTTAATCATTTCTAATTTATATCTGACTTTTAATTTTTTGGACTCATTCTCTTCCTTAAATGAATCTTTTGGGAGTTATCAAGGAAAAAATTGCAAAAACTTTGATAGGTTTTCCAGAAAATTCAATTGTTCACTTATTTTTCATATTTCCTTGTAAACAACTGAATTTTATGGGAAATCCATCAAAGTTTTTGCAATTTTTTCCTTTATGACTCCCAAAGGATTCGTTCAACGAAGAGAATGAGCGCGAAAAATTAAAAATCAGATATTATTTGAAAAAGATAAAAGTAATTTATTGAATTGATTTTTTTCAAGCTTCGGTATATGAAAAATTTAACAACAAATTTTTATGACACAAATCGCATAATATTATGCACTAGCTATATTATTGTCAGCTTAAGTGAAATTTTTCATAACTTTTATTAAACATTCATTATACAATATTTAAAATCCATGCTATATAGGGGTGATAAGCCACATTGAAAGGCCGTTTCCGTTGAGATTTTTTTCGCAAATTATAATTTGTCATTACAAATGCCTAACAACTTTAAAACATGATAGATATACGGGTGTTTGACATTTTTGTATTCATTTAGAATATCCTGGAGGCAAATTTAGTGGCGCGGTACCATGTAAACGTCTGCTACTTAGACTTGCATATACCGTAAACCGTCACTTGATCCTTCAAATATAATTTTTTTGTAGATCATATAACAGAAGGAATTTCGGCTGTTGAAAGCAATCGTCCTGAGTCCTCCTAGATTTAAAAATTATCTTCTCACCTGGTCGCTGTTTCTTCTCTCTTTCTCCACACGGGAGTTTTGGCCAGTGTAGCTCGCTCGCTCTGGATGGCGAGCGCATGCTGAAAAGTAGGGAAATTCAGGAAAACTACACTACTTAAAAACTCACTCAGTGAAATAAAAATTGAGTCCCGGAGGCACTATTTATTATTAAAACAAAATAACAACAAGAAACTAAATCGTGCTAACTAATTTTACGCGGCAGGCTAAAAAAAAATTGCTTGATTAGTAACGGATCCCTCTAGAAAAAACGATTAGTCTGGTGACGGTTAGGCATTCTGTGACCTAAACGCACGCGGCCATCACCCTCGGCCTGAAGGCTGTACTTTATACTATATAACGACCTTCTAACTAAGCGACGTCATGCTCTCTCTCTCTTTCTCTCGCTCAGCTCCTTACATACATACATACGTCTACGTACAGGTCCTCTGCTCAGTGATTCTAACTATTGTCAACTTCAATTACAACAGGGAAAACGCTCTGTATTCAATTTACAAACAGGGATTTCTCAACAAATAAAACCGGGCGTCTATAGACGCGTCATATATGAGGCACTCGATTTCGCTTCTACGGTCGGCACTCGCGCTACCAACACTCATGGCAGGATTTCTTTTAATAAATCTACCTAATACTACGCCGTGCTGTACGTCATTCGCTCAGTCACTCACACGTACACCCACGTGCCCCGCTCCCCTGTGGCGTTCGAAATAAAAAAGTCGGTCAGACCGCTTGGGTCGGCTCAGCTCTTTCCGGGTCTGTTCTCACGCTCCCCGATCCTTCGGCACCACGGCAGAACAATGGAACTCTGCGCGGCCTCTCAGATTCGGCTAATCACTTACTTTTCTCAGTCTCTCTCTCTCTATCTCACAGGCCTACGAGCACCCGCACTCGCTCCTACTTCGGTCGTTTGCGTCGCTGCCCTGTTTCCCGGCACTTACTATGCACTCATACCCAACCCCTACTTTCCGACGCTCATCCACCTGTTTGTACGGCCTTTCCGCTCCTGGGACGATACGGTTGACGACGAAGATCGCTGGCGGGGCAGCTTCCACTCTGTCGGGATATTCGGCTCGTCCAGTATCCACTGCTCGACGGCACCGCTGTTATGCTGAGCTGCTAAATTAAGATCTTGGCTTGGCCGAGGTTCCCTCCCCCCCTCTCTCTCTCTCACTGCATTGCTCGGTGACTCTTGTCGAGACAGAAAATTGACGTTGGTGGGTATCAGGGGCTTAATCATGAGAAAGTGAGGAGCACTGTTTTTGACGTATTTTCATCAATTATACATGCGTAGAAGACCAAAAATAGTTTCTGCGCATGCAACGTGCAGAGTCCACCGTGCACTTCACTTTCTTAAAATGAAGCTCTAGGAGTAGCGTGGAGTATTTGGGCAGAGGCGTCGAAACGAACTGACGGCGCGCAAGGTAAGCAGAGACAGGATGGTGGCAGTCTCACTGGCTCGTACTATTGTGGGAATTCTTGGCTCGAGAAGCCTTGTTGAGAGCTGGTTGCTGAGCAGCCCCACTGCTGCCATGTTCGGGAAAAAGAAGGCGAGGACCAGAAATGACGAAGTCTTCCTTAACAATAACTAGATTTATTGAATAGCAAAAGTAAGGTAGTAAGTGCCTCGCAGGACACATACGACTAGGCGAGTCGATAGACGAGTCGGTACTACTGAACGGCAGCAGGGCTGTCAGATTATTTGTAGTAGAAACCGCCGCAAGAGGTCACTAAAATCGCCCAAAACCGCACGAAATTTAAAAGCTCTAAACCGCCCAAAACCGCGCGATACTCAAACTGTTCCGCCCAAAAACCGCATAACATACTCCAATAAAGTAAAAATGTATCTGCATGCATTTTAAATTCACTTGCTCCTGAGCTAGCTTAATTCACATAATTCAAGGCAATATGAGAATGAGCTCTTGGATAATCATGCCGACAATATTGTATATCATCAACAATAGTTAGTTAATAGCTCTAGCATTGTAATAAAAAGTGTATGACTGTGATACTAGGTATCGAATTCTCATAAGCCTATATCATATCAATGGCTATACAATGTCATAAAATAACGTGACGTAGTCATCCCACTTATGTCATAATAAATAATTAGCAATAACATGATGATGAAATATAACAATCAAACAATTTTCAGCGGAAAAGCAGACGTACAAGGAACTAGATTTGTTTTCTTTAAAGTGCATGTCTTTACCGATAAGTAATGCTTTTGTTGAACGCATATTTAGTTTTATGGCAGCGGTAAAAACGAAACCACGAAATAGTATTCAAATTAAGATGCTATCTCCATTATTGTCCTTGCGAGTTCATTTTACGGTTAATTTATTAATTTTCATCAACTCATTTTTGAGGTGTTCTTTCAAGCATATAAATTAATATCAAAAAATTTTATGCCTAGGTAAACGAAATTTGCTGCAAAGATTATTTACCAACCGATGACATGTTACAAAGATTCGATTCATCCATTTACTTGTTAGACAATGAAAAAACGCAAACAAAAGATGTACTTATGCAGTAGTGATAATGTCGAAGTCGA
>JAPYYV010011892.1:0-10552 GCA_030522625.1 Copidosoma aretas | reverse complement strand
TTTTTTTTAAATACTTCCGGAGCATGAAGCCAATTCGTTATCAATGGTCACTTCGTTATTCTGAATTAACTTTTCATTCTTCCGTTTTGATGCGCGCGCACGTGGCTGATCACATTCTGAAATTCAGACGTTCAAACTTAATGAGCTGGACTGCGATAATTTGGATTTTTTTTTGTAGCGTCGAAACCGTCAATATTTAACAATGTACCCAGTAGTGGTTCATACATTTATTTTTCAATTTGAGAATAAACGGTCTTGAGGTACATTTCTTTTTTTCCCAATAAACATGTTTAACAAGTTTTTTTACGAATTAAAAACCAACGGTTAAAAAAAATTCAGCATTTTTGTTCAGCATATTACAAAGGTATAACAAGAACGTCAGATGCTTTTTAAAACAAAAAGCAAAACAAAATAGAGTTTGAGGAAGGTTTGTGCCAATTGATTAGCAGCAGTTTTTTTGATCAAAGACAAAGTATAATTTTTTCATCGAAAAATCATAACTTGAAAGATATTCGTCGCACTTGTTACTTTGATTGGTTTAAATTTAATGTAATGTATAATTGTTAACTTAACGTTTGTGATACAAAAGTAACAGGCTTGTAGCAGACTCTGTCTTACTCAGTCAAGGGAGCCTTCCTTATTTTTAAGGGACAGCAAATGGAAAGATACAGAATTCTGAATGAGATTTTGATCTTATGTCCTTGATATTTGATACTTTTTCTGGTTAGAACTTTCAATCCTTTCATTGCTAATTTCTTGAAAAGTGTGATTTGAAAGAAAAATTGTATCCGTCACAATCAATTTATTACAAAATTAAAATCAAGAAAATTATTGATATTTTTATACAGTTAATTGAAATAATCTTATAAAGAAGTTGTGTTTTTTCAAAGTGGAGTAAAAGGTTACAACGGTAAACAAACGTTAACAGGATTTCTGTTCACTCAGTTTGAATAGTAAATCGAAAATATGAACTACTATATATAATTAAGAATAGAAAGCAAGGACATGTGACGATCAATTGACGGGAGCTTCTTTCTTAGTGCGTACATTTTTGACATTACTAAATAATAAGTATTTGTCGGTGGGAGTTCGGCTTCTGAACATGTTGTTTTCGAGTGTTGTGCTAATACAATCATATACTTCAGGATGATAAACGGTAATTCAGTGATTCAATTAATGGATGATCAATAAACATTCGGAGAAGAAAGCTAATAGTTGATATGAAAAGGAAGATCTAATAATACTTGATATTATCCACAATTTGGGAAAATTAACGAAAACCATGCGAACTCATGTAGTTGAATCGTTGACGCGGTGATCTCGGCAGCTACGACAACCAATACTGATGAAAAGTCCGTCGCCAGAAGTGTCAGCACCAATTAGGATTACCGACAGCGAAACTCATTCGCGCGAATTATTCACCGATTTTTCCGCGTCAATCGAGCCGCTCCGAATTACACGTGCACAAGGGAAAGTAGTGGTCTAAAACCTGACGGGATCGACGCGAAAAGTGCCGGGTACGCGATTTTACTTTCATCCGTTTTTCACTCGTTTGAAAAAAAGAAGAAAAAAAAATCAGCAAACGTCGATACCAGTTATGTGTGTATTCTCCGGCGCGCGGACGCTGGATTTACGTAATTTCTGGAGACAACGGTACATCGGTTCCCAAGTTAATCCGAAATTCGAGAAAACTCGCGGCCCGCCGATCACGCACGCGTGTACATATATTAATCACACCCACACGCGTGGCCTCTGCATACCTCCCGATCGGCCATCCGCTACAGCAGCCGCACGTATTATTCGAGGTTTACAAGCATTCCCGATTGCTCAATAGAACCGATCGAAAATGTTCTCGGGCGGCGGCGCACGTGAAAATTCGAATGAACTGTAAAACTAAAATATCTCCGACGCGAGACAACTCGTCGACCCCGCGGTTCTTCACCGATGTCCGACGTCGCGAAGGCGCAAGCGATGCCGATGAACCCCGTCATTCTTACTCGACTGAGCGAGCATCTTTGCAAAGAAAGAAACGAGGAGGGTGAATTTTGAGATAAGACTGGGCCTTTATTTATAACCACCCTGCGCTTGAATCCTGAAAAGAGTCGCACCTCGCGGGGACGAGCTCGCGTACCGAATTGGAGCTTAATTACCGGAAACTCGATGCTCCAATTTTTTTTCACGCTCCAAACAGACGATTCCTGTGCGCGTTTCGCTCCGTCGAAACTGCAACGGACTTCCGTGAAGCAGTCGTCTCCTCCTTGCCGAAATGCTCATTCGCTCTCGTCGACTCCGGAAGAGTGCAAAGCTCGCCGGTTCTCGTGGGTGCCGGAAAATTCGGGTCGAGGAGTCCTTTGCGCGTATTATACGACATGCGTGCGAGAGCTCGTCGGCACTGTCGGAAGTGCGAGAGGCGCAATCTCCGCTCGCGGGCTCTCTCTCTCTCTCTCAGCTCTGTATCCATTGCCATTGTGCCACTTTACTGCCGATGACGTTGTTGGGAAATCGAAAGTGCGCGAGCCGACGGTGACGCGGAGGTGATCTCTCCGGTAGTACGTTCACAGGTCGGGTGCACACTCGCGTTTTCGCGATCCAGCTGTGCAACTCTCCAGCCTCCGGCCTATACTCCTCGACCCGTCGCACGCCGCGCTCTCTCCTTCTTATTTTTCGCACCATTCGTACGAATGAAACTGATGTTTTCTTCCCTTCGTTTTCTCGATCTGCGCGTGTGATGCTTCGACGATGCTTGAACTTTTTCCCTGATGGGTTCGATTGAATCGGAGTACGACATTTACAATGTACTATTGCTGCAATGCTTTGGCGAGGATAAATTAATGCCCCGGAGACGGCGATTTGGCTCGCGGAAGTAAAAAAGTGGCATTTTCCAATTGACTTCCTGATACTGGAAATCTCATTGACGAGTATGTCATGATAAGACCAACGGAGACGCAAAGCCTTATCTTACCTCACGGATTCGAATGGCTTTGCCGCGGAATAGTGCCGCGGTGGTTTTTTTGCAACAGTATTCGCTGATTGTGCGGTTCTTTTGGTCGTAATATTTCGTGACCGTGACGAGTAACTTTTAACAAAGTCTGGATTGCCATGATTTATCGAGGAGCGTTTATTAGCTGCGAGTCGCCTACAAATCGTTTTTTATTGTAAAATATCGTATCGACGATCGAGCACAGAATAAGTAGCACACGGACACGCGCACTACGGTAGTGTAAATTAGACACTTTTTTTACGTAGGCGAACGATACATTGAAAAATAATGACATTCTTTCACTCTCGTACAGCAGGGTAAAATTGTGGATTTTATTTACAATCTTTAGAAATTGATGTACACACAATGTCAAACAACATGTTGTCGAACAGCCAACTTAATCGATTATATCAATTACGTGCGATTATTTAATTTTTTGTTCTTCCATAGCATGAAAACCAAAAAAAATTTACCGTTGCAGATAATGATACACCGAGCATCGCAAATTTGTATCATTTTAATGTTTTTTGTAAATCGTGCTGAAGAATATCCAAAAATACGACTCATAATAATTTATCACCACTCAAAAACGCTCAAAGGTTGTTGGACATATATGTCTATGTTGGGGTCATTACTAAAACAAAGATTATCAGTAAAATGCTATTGGAAGAAACGCTTTTGTATTTCGAAAAAAAATGAATGCCGCGGCAGCGTAAACGAAATTCAAATATTTTCACGAAAAAGTGAAAAGAAAACGCGAAGCTCGTGTACAGATCGCAATATGCGTACTTGTATCCATACCGCAAACAAAAGGCGCTTTTTTCCTCGGCGGTTCTTTCAATCGCCATAAATACGTACGAATAGACACAAACGTGAAAACGAGCGCGCGGGACTCGGCGATCGAAAAACGAAAATCGATGAACACGCCTTCCGCGCTCTCGCTTTCAGGGAAAACAAAAAACAAGAGCGACAGTTTTCCCAGAAATCGCCCGAAGCTTCTCGACAACGCCCGTCCCCGTCCCGAACGATCCCTCCGCAAAGCCCCTGAAGCAACGATCCGCTCGACAGGTCGACCTCGTCGGAACCGCGGGCTACTCGGCCGAGGAGCACGACGTCACGACGGACGACGGCTACATCTTGACGATCCATCGCATGCCCGGGGGCCCCAAGTCCCCGCCGGGCCCGAAAAAGCCGGTGGTGCTCTGCATCCACGGACTGCTCGCGGCGTCCGACGTCTGGGTGCTGCGAGGGCCCGACAAGGATCTCGGTACGTTTCGCCACCGCGGATCCACGGCCGAATCGTGTTTTTCTTTTTTTTTTTCGCTCGAAACTTACCCACGTGATGCGCGTGCCCGCGCTTTTCGCAGCCTTCATGATGGCGGACGCGGGCTACGACGTTTGGCTGATGAACACGCGCGGCAACTACTACGCGCGGCGGCACAAAAAAATGGGGCCCAAGGAAGAAAAGTTCTGGCGCTTCAGGTATGTTGTACTTATTATTACGCGCGTGTAACTTGCGTGACCGCATTTTTTCTCGATCGTCCCGTCGAATTGGCAACGCGTTCGGGGACTCGGCGCTCATCGTTGATGGGTATCATCGTATTCAAAAGCATGGATCGTCAGCTCTACACGCGCGAGCCTCGGGATTGTAATGACGTCTGTGTCTATATGCATTTTTTAACGATCCATGAAGTTTCAAGCTATGCGCGGAAATCTTGTCGATTGTTGGCCGGGAAAAAAAATACTGGTCGGAAAAAAAGGAAAAAAATACGGTGCGAGTTATTGATGGAGCTTTTTGAGAACGCGCTGACGCGCGCTCAGTGTGCGGTGTTCGACTATGCAGTAAACTGGTGTGCATCCTGTCACCCAAGTTGTCGTTTTTCATTGTCACTTCGCGTATGGGTATTTTGGCACGGGTGCACAAAAAATTATCACTTTTAATCCGCACAGGGTGAGCAAAGTACCCGATTTGAGCCCCATGCGTGAAGTGGTGGTTTCGGACTCGGGTCTTCGGGCACTGATGCGACAAACAACACCAAAGGTTTAAATCTTTGCAAAATGAGCGTCCAATAATAATAAAGCGGCAAACGCCGCTCGTGTGTACGGTAATTTTTGGTGGTTCGTATTTTTAACCTCGCTTGTCACGTAAAAATAGTGTAAAGATTCTTTAAACTCGATGAAAAATACAGGGCAGCGCGACCAATTATTAATCAAGCAGTTTCGCAATTAAACTTCTCCGCAAATTATTCGGTAGCAGGGATTGTAACACCAAAAATACAGTCACTGTGCTCAACCAACAGGGTTCTGAATTTTTTGATTCCCAAATTGAACAATTGGCATTAAAATTTGATTCTTGATCGAACGTTATTTAAATTACCAGTTAAATTTAATTGAAATTCCAATGGATTAAGAAATGAACTTCAATCCTAAATTAAACCGTGACTGAAATACGATTAAATCGAGTTATCCAGAACCCTGTCAACTACTATGAATCTCCCGCGATCAGCGGGACTGAAAGAAACCACGGTGAAACGGTGATTTTAGGGCCGCGTTGCCCGGTCCGGCGTATTAATAACACATGTCCACGCACACAGTTGGCACGAGTCCGGGATCTACGACACGGCCTCGGCTATCGACCACATAATCAGCGCGACCGGCGCGGAGAAAATATCCCTGGTCGGCCACTCGATGGGCACGACGATGAGTCTGGTGCTCCTGTCCGAGAAGCCGGAGTACAACGCCAAAATCAACGTCATGGTGTCCTTCGCCCCGATCGCCATATTCACGCACTTTGTGCCCGGGCCCATTGGTACGATCGCCGTGCGCTACGGCAGACAGTTGCAGGTATACTTTACGTAATCTGCGATGGGATCCGTCTGTCTTTTGTTGCAATTTTTCGCAAGTACAACCAGGGTTCTAAACCATTTCATTTCCAAACTAAACGATTAAAAGCAAAATTCAACTGAAAATTGTCAGCAATTGAATTTTATTCATTTGTAAAACACGACGCGAATGACACTTTGAGTCCCTTGTTCGCATTTTTCTTGGAACTTGAATAATAGTGCGTCTTCCGCGGGGTTGAAAAATATTCAATGTTCTGCACGAAACCATTAGAAATAAAATTAAATTCTCATCCGATCCATGTACCGAGCAACAATTAAGTTCAATAGTCGGACTCCAACTGCATTACGATTCAACCGAACTGTTCGGAAGCCTGACGGGTACGGCCTACACTTGGATTTTTCATTTCCCGCAGAAAACCTTCAAGACCCTGGGCGTCCACGAGATCTTCCCCCGGAACCCCAGTGTCCTCGCGGCGTACGTCACGTTCTGCCAGATGCCGCACATCGAGATCCTGTGCCAGACGCTGATGCTCAACCTCGCCGGACTGCTGAAGAACAACCAGTTCGACGCGATAGATCTCGTGAGTTGATTTTTTTAGGGCATGGTTCTCGGGAAAATCGTGATTGACTCGGGGCATGATTTTTCTTTGCCGCAGAACATGATGCCCAAGGTGTTGCAGCATTACCCGCAAGGCTCGTCGCTCGAGACGCTCTTGCACTACCGGCAAATCATGCTCAGTGGTTAGTGTGGCTGCTTTCATAATATTCTCAGTCGTCATGGTTTTTCGGGTGTTTCTTTGAGTATACTGGGTCATATAATGGCAATGCGATTTCAAGGTAAATTCCGACAATACGACTTCGGTCCGGATGGAAATTACATTCGATACAAGAATAGGACGCCACCCGAGTACCACTTGGAAAGTGTAACCATCCCGATCATTCTCTATTACGGAATGAACGACGCGTACACGACGGAGGAGGTGAGCGAGATCCTTTGTTCCCTAATATTGTATTCCAGTTCCAATACCTACACGACCTAACATACACACTAAAGAAAACTTCGAGCATTTTTTTGATACGTGGTCCGCTTGGTTCAACTTCTTCTGCTTGTATACGTTGAAGTACGAGCTGCGTCATTTTTGACACTTGTAATGTGCGAAGACTTCATATTTGAGGTGGCTTGGGCGTTCTTTACTGGAATGATATAAACATCTCAAATTCAGATATTATGTAAATAGAGTATGCCAAATTCATTTGCGATGAAAAAAATACTATGCTTAACAACTTTATTTTCAAGAACATTATTACCGAAAACTCGGCACTTTAACACGTAATATTATGGGGATCATCTCTCAAACGACTATAACTACGAAAGTAAATGACGAAACTCTATGAATCAAATTTGTATACTTACTTTTTTTCATAAGAAATCTGTTAGAATTGTGAAAATTCTATGTTAACGACTTGGATTTTGAGAAACTTGTATGGAAAGTGATTTATCGTCTTCTGCGCATGCGCAGCTGACAATGACGAGTTCTAACCATTCTCTTTATCGATATTTTACAACTTTTTAGGTCAATTCAACTCTTACAATTTTATACGTGATTGATATGATGATTGATAGATATTTGATTATCATGATAATAAACAAAAAATATTTTTCATATCCTTAGAACCTTAGAGTGCCCCTCGCTTGGTACGGCACCAAACGCCCAAGCCACCTTAACTTGTGTGACTGTGAGTATGTGAACTCTCGAGTAAAGTAGCTACTTTAAATACACGTCACTGGAATATGATACTTCACATTCTCTGTATAGAGTGTACTAGCACAAGCAGTTAAACTACACATATGGCATATGGGTGTTAAAACAAAGTACATTCTGCAAAGGGTCAGCATGCCGGAAATTTTTTTTTCAAAAGTTAAGAATTATCGGGTGTAAAAGAAGTAATCATAAGCCATTATTAAGACTCATGAAGGGTCATTTCAAGAACTAAAGTGTCATGTGTCTGTTACACCTGTGCCTAAAATAAAAATTTAATGCGTCAGTTTGGATAGTAACTATGGGTACTCCGTGCATGGTGTTGGTATCCGCGGCTTAGTACACTATTCACATGTACGAGAAGTTGAACTTCATATCCTGAGAATGGGGTGCGTTCCATGGTTTAGGTGCATTATGGTGCAAAGTAACTACTTCAGAGTCTATTTAGTGGCTAAATTTCCACTGTATATTGAGTAGAGTAGAATATATTTAATTATTTATTTCGATTAACGGGATAGACTGCTGATCTATCTTAACCATGAAAAGAACTCAACAAATTCATGCATTCAAGATTACTTTCCTGAATTTAACTTTCGATACAAAAATTAATTTTCATGCTAATAGATAATAATACCAGATCAATTAAATGTACATGATAAAGTTCACATAATCTTGGGTTTGACTAAACTTGAAGTTCTTAATCCGTGAAAACTATGTTTTTTTGAAAAATAACACTTTTAATACATAAGGAAGAAGAGATCCCTCGGATCACTTTATCAATATTCACTTGAGATCCTTTTTCATTTACTCATCTTTCCCGCAGGATGTGCTGGCCCTCCTGGCAAAGCTGCCAAACGCCGAGGGCCGAGCGATAATCCACGAGCGCTTCAGCCACCTCGACTTCCTCTTCTCGAACTTCACGCAAGTGGGCCTCTACTTCGACGTTATACGGACGCTCGATCGGTACCGCGAGGATCACAGAACAAGCACAGTGCCAAATCTCAGTCAGGCGACCGAGAGTCTTAAGACCGCGACTACTACCGTCATGGTCTGAAACTAGTTTTCTCTCCCACCCTAAATGTGAAAAAGGTGCTTTTCACTGTTTTTACATATTGTAGTAAGATTGAGAAAATTTTATTCATCGTCGTTATAAGTACGGTGGGACTGTGTTTATTATTTATTGATTAGAAAAGTAAGATAGAAGTATATAGATTTATTTGTTGCAGAACTGTAGTTGCACTTTTATTTCATTCAAAAAGTGTGATAAGAGTCATTAACCTTATTTGTACACAGGAGTTGATTTTGTCCGAAATGTGATGTGAGAAAGCTTGAACAATGTTGAAATATAGTCTTTCTTTCATTGGCTCTCACAATCGTTGTCACTCTTGAGTACGGAAATGTTTTCAAACCACGTGGCACAATTTCTAGTATATTTTGATCCCCTGACCCCCCACCCCCTCATGAAATCCTGCCGTAGCATTTTCCCACTCTCCCTAAGGCTTTTAATGGCTTTTAATGTTATTTAAAATTGCCAAATTAATAAAGATTAAAAATTCTAGTAATAATATATTTTACTTTATACAGTATAATACAATATATATTATAATTTATAAAGTTTCGAATGCATCTACAATTAAAGTAAATACTCAATCAAAATAGAACTTGGGCGCGTTATTCAAAAGAAAATATATTGAGTATCAAAAACCACACGCCATCCACCATTATGCCCTCCATCACCGATTACTCCCTACGCAGCCTTTACGCATAGCTTTTCCCCCCCCCCCCCCCCCCTTAAATGAACCACGTGGTTTGTGAAGGTTCCGTAACATTGTCTTGTTTCGTGTGTATTGTTAACACTGTTTATATAGATATAATATACCTGATGTTATGAAGGGTATACCAACGTTTTTCGAAATTTGGAAATAACACCTGAAAACTTCAAAATATCTTTGTATGAGTACTTAGAACTACAGTTACATCTGCTCAAGTCATTTAATAATAATATGTTTCAAAAATTTTTCATTTTAAATATAAATAGTCTCTGTTTGAGTTAAATATAGATAATCTCGATTTCGAATCCGATGCAAACAAATTGATATTAAACTTTGGCTTCAAATAATTCATTACTCAAAACGCATGAAAGAACTTGTGATCATGAAATCTCCGACAAAGAACATCATGTTCTAATAGTTATGGAAGAAAAATTTTACATTTAGAAATACTTTGTAATACAAAATCTCAACATTACCCTCCAAAATTTCTTGACGTGAAACATTACAGTTTAAAATTTATAAATCGTTAATGTTGCATCGCACTCAATGCTATAACCGGGTACTTCGAACACACATTTGAACTTCAATACTTAAACACTAAGCGTAAAAAAAAATCAAGCCATTTAGTAGGTATTACACTGAAAGAGTATCAACCTCTAAATTTATAATGATATACATTTGCTCCCAAACATATATACATTATAGAAAAATTGTAAGTTATCGCTACGAAATTTCCAAGTCGTTTTGTAATTTTGCGATAAAAGGCTAACGACCGCAAACGCACAAAGTACAAAATTGAATATCATGTATCGTATGAAATAATAGATACTCTACAATATTATTTTATAACGAAATGAATAAACTATATTCTACTGCATAGAAAAGGAAAATTTCAAATTCATAATGTGTGAAAAAGGGCCGGGGTCGAGTTGCGTCCCATATGATAACGCTAATGACCTCTATGGTCGAGTTGTGTCCCGGCCTATTTTATCTTACGGTCGAGTTGCATCCCGGCCTTTTCTATCTTATGGTTGAGTTGCGTCCCATTCGTGAAGTCGATGAGTTATAACAATTCATCCCGTCACACTTAATCCAGGTTTCGGACTGGCAGTAAAAAGATATGTATACATTATACATGAATACTGGCGTGTTTAAAAAAATTGTATGTTTGTTAGATGGGCATAGTTTATCAAGACG
>JAPYYV010011891.1:0-10552 GCA_030522625.1 Copidosoma aretas | reverse complement strand
TGAACAATAATCCAAAAGAGTCGACAACGAAGTACGGAACTACTATAGATGCTGTTTTTTCTAGATATATTGATAAAATTACATCAAAAACATTTGTTTTGTATTTTAGTTATCATAAGCCTATTGTATCATTTATTGAATTTAATGACGAAGAATCACATTAATGTAAAAAACAGTCATTAGTGTTTAGCTTCTCCATGTAATTGTTTAATCGACAGCTGACTCTGTTATAACCAAAAGTAAATAAACGATTTATGCTCCATTTTACTCTTTTGACTTTTATTTTTAATTTTACACCATTATTATACAAATATTTACATTAGCATATTTGTAATCGCCAATTTTAATAATATCAACTTCAGTAACGGCTCTTTTTGAAGTTTCACTTCTACCGGGGGTCCCCAGACCCACACGTTTTTTTTTAGCATCTCTGAAGCCTTGGATATCGATGATTAAATCGATCTTGCATATGCAATTAACACAGATATTAACTGTTTGAGGGTAGAACAAAACTTAAAATGACTCTGTAGAAATTTTCAGTCCACAACATAACATCTCAGACCCTCTTCTCGTCCTCTCTCTTTTTCTAAAATTTGATTGCTAATGCGCCAAAATCAGCTACAATTTAGCAGCAACATTCGACACAACATCACTCGGCTAATTTTGAAACAGTTCTGCTGCTATTGTAACTTCAGACTGAGTATCACTAGAGGCCGCTGGAAATTCTCTTGGTTTATCTTCAGATACTTTCACTGATTCCACACTTTCTAAGCGGTCCTGACCAGTTGTACAATAGTCTTTACTGGGGCAATAGCAGCTTGTAGTTTTTGTCCCTTTGCCACTATTAAGTTTACTTGTTGACGGAAATATCAGCTTTCTTCAGAGTAACGTACCCACGGTTTAAAAGTCTTTGTATATAAGCAGCAGCCTCGGTCGTTCTTTCAAGTTTTTGCACATTTTTTTATGCTTGTAATAAAGAATTAGCAGTATCTTGGAACTGCTGCGTGAAAGTCATGATTAACCACAGTGCTATCGAATATCATGCTCCACAGCATCGGCGTTAGCAAAATTATCGTGGAGTTGCTCTACAATGCTCACGGCTCCAGTTAACGTATTCAACTGAACCATATGCTTGTGCATTTATTTTATACTGGTCTCTCTCCACGAAAGCGATAAGACTGGTGACTAGCGGTTGTATATAAAGTGATCGCATATCGATGTAGGTGTTAGTTGGCTGATAATCGTGCCAGTGTTGAGATGACTAGGTATGCGGTCGACGATCAAGGCTTCAAGACCACCCTCGATGAATTTATTTTCAAAGACGTGGCTATCATTTTTCTGCCAGAAAATTCTACACCATTAGTATTTCTCTTCAAGCCCCCGTACTCTTGGGCACAGCTCTTATCTAAGAACAAGTGTGAAAATTGTTGGTTGGAATGCAACTATCATGGTTTACGTTGGAGCTTAGGAGATCTTGCCCGCCTAGACGCATCCTCCGCGATGACGTAAAAACCTTTGTCATCGCCTCTCAACACTTGAGTGGACAAGGTCCCACATCATTGGATACCCCCATATTGATAAGACGAACCAGGCATAGTGATGCAAGCGCGCGTATAGCCAGCGACTCGCATCACTTGAAACGCGCGTACATATCCGTCAATATAAACCCTACGACATAATATCATAATGCGTAAGAGAGAAGAGGTATGAACATCATGTTACTCGTGCCTCTGCTAATTATATCTCTCGCTCCGATTGAAAACAAAAATGCGTTCCAGTAAGCAGGCATAGAAGGACCGCGTCGAAGATAAGAAAATACATAAGCTACTAAGAGAGCGGGCATCTTAAGCAGTACGGGGGATTAGAATCGATAAGAGTTGCACTGTCCCCCCGCTGTTCCCCCGTTGTATCTCGCAGATACCTGTTTCTAGTGTGTCGTGGGTGGTCCTCTACTGTTATTCTGAGTTAATTTGGCCTTGTGAACACGGGGGAGGAAAATTAGACTATGACCTGCATTTTTACCTCTTTTTTAGCTGCAACTACCACCTCGAGGGATGAGGCAATCAGAGGGGCTCGAATCTTACGGAGTCCATCGGAGCGGCTGTTTCTGTGGGGCCTCCGGCATGCGCTCTCCGGACTCCGTACTGCGTGCAGTATTTATGCAATACAGTGCCTATTGACTTAAAATGAATCGCTCCGACAGCTCTTCTTCTCAATCGACTATTGTGTTTGCGTCGACTCCTGGGTACGATCACTAGTATACTTTACAGAGTTACTGTGGATCTCGTTGTGCTGTCGCATCAGCTTATATTTAGTTTAATTTTATAGATCGACGTGGACTGGCTTGGCTCGTTTATTTTCCGTGCGATTATTATCCTATGCAACCTATCCCCGACCTGCTATTTAGGACAAATTATACTCTACGTCGAAATCCGACAATGATTGTGATTCTGTCCCCCGCAGCATGTCGTAAGCAACGCTGACTGGCAATGAGAACCCGACTGGCGGATCTAGTCTCTCAGAGGATACCTTTCTAAAATTTTAGTACGAATTTTGCGCTTTTGGCATCGACGTCAATGCCACAACATCGTTCCACTAAAAAAGGATTTCTGACCTGAAGCATAGCCTATCTGACACCTGATCAAGCGGGACTTCATCATAAATGTTAGATCTATTCGATACCGGGATACCATCTTTGCTTGGAGCATCAGACCAAGCTATGGCAGCAGCAGTGGTCGAGACCATGAACTGCATTTATTTGACAAGTTTTATCTTGTCATCTCGGCCGTGGAATCCACCAGCACCAGCTGCCGGGCTGTCAAGCAAATCTCAGCAAGTATTTAACACTACAGTATTGGTCTTGAGAATGGTCGCAGCAGCAACTCCTGATCAAGTGCTGTTATAGGCCCACCGACTGATGGATAAAACGTCCAAACAGATTCTCGATTGTGATTGTGGAAGAAAATTTTACTGCAGAGCTATGACGCCCCAGGGAGTTTGCAAACTCCTTGCTGCAGTTCGTCAAGCAAAAAAATGGCTGAACTACGAGGTTGCAACTTTTTTCCGTAGCTCCACTGTGTATATGCGTACTAAAAAGGGCGAGCGGCTAATACAGATAAATAACGAAAGTGACCTGACTCGTCATAACGCCCTTTTTGCCCCCACTAAATAGCAACTACTACAGCCGTAAGCTTTTGACTCCAAGTATATGCCCACTGCTCTTCATGCCAACGTTGATGGACTCACTCCGCACCTACATTCAGTATGAAACTTGGTCTGTAGCAGAAATCCAGATACATTTGCGGTGTCAGAAACTTTTCTCGACACCAGCGATCCAGTGGACCTCGTGCATGTTGATAGGTATACTTTTCTCCGGCTTGATTACAAGAAGACCCTGGTTGTCTATACGTGCATATACCTGGCCTATCTTTTCACGGCAAGAAAAATGTCGCTGCTAGCGCCCCTTGCCAAGATCAAAACGCCAAAATCAACTAACGATATAAGACATGTTGCGCTGCTTTCTGCTTTTTCAAAGATCTTTATATATTTAATAATTCATCAACTTACTCTGTCAACTAAAACAATCTTTTGGTTTAGTTTGAATCAGGTTTCAGATCAAACCATAGCACGCAGACTGCTTTATTGCGGGTCGCAGATGACATGAGAGAAGGTACCTAATTTTTTATCTCAGACTCGATGGGGATGATTTGTTGGCCATAGAGGCGCTTAAATCGTGGCAACGTCAGTCGCTCTTACAACTCGATCAAAAGTTTAAGAGGACAAGATACATAAAGAAGGTCACGGTATCTAATGAATCACTTACTTTCCCACGCTGCGTCTTTAGCCCTCGAACTTTTTCCATGCTGCTATCTGCCCTACTGATCCAATTATCCATTGGGCCAAACCGCTTTGCATTCAGTTGATCATTTACATTGCAACCACAGTGCACTAGGTTGGCTGTGTCCAACAGCGGACGTGACACGGCAAGTTGGAGTGTCTTGTTTAAATAAGGATCCTACTATGAACGATCACATCCCATTAAGTCAGGCCAAATTATTTAACGATAGAGTAACATCATTAACTATAATTAAATAAGTAAGCTTTTAACAATATACGTTGACAACTAGCTCACTCTATGCTAATTATGTGTATCACTTTAAGAGATGCATCAAATTTTTTTTATGATTTTGTTTTTTGCTTGGATTTTTATTTATCTTTAAATTTGTTCAATTAGTTGAATTGAGTTATTTTGTACTTTCTGATAGCCTAATAAAATTGTAGCCAAAGGCTTCATAAATTAGCTAGCAAACCATCTCACTCCGTCTCTCTTTCTTTTTTACGCCTTGACAACATCCTCTGCGATGAATTGTCGATGAAAACCTTTGCAAGCTTTTTTTAGCCGCTCTTTTGCCCGCAACGATAATATCCTACGGAATGAGTCGTCCACAGAAACATTGGCCACCACCTTCCAGCACTTTAGTCGACAAAGCCAGGGACTCGCATAATTTGATACACATATTGATAAAAAAGACGGACCAGGCATAGTATTACTTGTGCTAAGTATCTTACACAATGCAATTATGCTTGCCATAGATGAGTAGACTAGCTTTAAAAGTGATACATTAGAGAAAGCAAGCGCGTATGCATCATATTACTGGAGAAAAGTAGTGCGTCTCAAGCTTATTTAATCATGACTCTACAGCTGTATCAGCAAACGTTTTAAATCTCGGACTTTATGCTTTGTCATGTGGGTAGAGCAGAGTCCACTGCTTGGCCGATGATGTAACTGATCGACTAACCATTAAATCGTATGATCGGGGATCCCGAGAAAGCTCGTGCTACAGCACAGAAACTGGCTGACTCACACATACGCAGGTGATAGCATGGACACTGTTTGGAGATACAAAGTGAGGCTACCAGAGTAAGCAGAAGGAGGTAAGGCTGCGTTAGATAATAGTGGGGCGAAAGTATGGAAGGGTTACCTTTGCTCGTCTGATTATTCCAGATTTAGAAATGTTAATAATGCCACTTGATTTACAGTTAATAATGTCGATCGAGTAGGGCTGAAGTATGAGTCGGTAGATTAGGGATCCAGGCGAGCGAGTCTGGCACTAGTAGGGAATCTGAAGTAGAAGCTTGTGCTATAGTACGAGGGAGCTTGGCTGTCAGATAGGGGAAGCCTGGCTAATCCAGCACTAGCAGGAGGGGGCGGAGGGTTTAGGGCTGTTAAAAATGTCCACCAGAACCTCCCTAGCTCCGCGTCTTATTAAATTAATCATATAAACATATTAATGGTTTGAATAGTTAAATAAATAAATTAATAGGATCATCAGAATTCTTCATTTATAGTTGATTTGAACGGGACAGATCAGCGTTAAAATGATAAATAATCAAACTACTTATTTAACCATTGATCATTTTTTGATGATAGACCACAAGGAGAAAACGTACATGCACACCTTAGTAAAGTATGATATTCCTTATTTTTAAATAGCAATATAAATATTAACCAATCAATGATGCAAATCTCCAAAATTTAATTTTCATGACAATCTTTTTTATATAAATTGTAACAATGAAGATCAAGAAAGAAAACTTATCCTTCTGGAATTTTTAAGCTCACATTTTACAGTATACCTGCACACCGCACTGCCGATAAAATTTTTAAATGCTTCACAATTAATACTGATCATAATACTAAACATTATGTTCTTGATCTCATCCACGTTTCTTTTTTATGATTTTTCTCTCATGCCCTTACTTGTCACTTAAGCAGGAGGTTGTTACCGTCTGGGGTTTCATCAAAATTGATTATTATTTTACTTATAAATTCATCATATCGTTCTCATAAATTTCTTAAAGCTTTTTCAAATATTCACGCCAATGTACGCTCAAAATTTAGCTTGCCTCGTAGTTTATACTACCAGCCGCCAGGTGGCTACCACTCCCACAAGTGCAGTAGCTATGTCTGGGGCTCAAGTAGGCACGGCCGATGCTCTTCTTGGCTCTCGAGCCCCGACGCGAGTCGGAGGCAGTGGTCCGGTCATTAATTGAACCCAATAAAACCACTTTGATTAAAATACCAATCTCGGTATTCTTATTCAAATCAACCTATCTCCTGCCATCGAACGATTGTCGGATCTACTTATCAGCTGACACTTGATGGAGCGCTCCCTCACATCCAGGAGGCAGGCGGCTAGCGACATCATTCGGACTCCAGGCGACTACAGGGTCGACACAATCGGCAGCCTCCTCAAGGAACCAACGACGGAGACGACGTACACTCTCGCTCTCTTGCACTTCCCAAGGCTCATCTACGCCTTCGTCACCATGACTTGGATCGCAGGCTACGTCCGATAACATCGTCAGTGGAGATGGCTGACCTTCATCTCGCTCTCTGTTTTCGTCGTCTCGCATTCCGCCTCGCCTGCCGCCCAACCCCAGAGGGCGCTTTTAGCAAGGTGTCCCGCGCTTTGATTAATTCTAGGCACAGAGGGTTGGCAAACAGTGCATTCATATTGTTTCTACTGAATGTACTTATCAGTGTCAAAGTAAGAGGCACCGTGGGTTAGCGTGGTAAAGCAGTTTTGATGTTAATCACTATTTTACATTGATGATGGACTGGGATGAGTTGGAGCATTAAAGTGCAGGTAGTTCTCGATACCTGAAAATCAAGCACAAGAAACGGTAGGGGTAGTTAAGTCCCAAAATAAAAGAAATAACGATGAGGGTGTAGTTTTATAATACAGATAAATTTAGAAGATTGAATAATTTAAACGCAAATATTATAACGTTCCATAACATATTTATGCAAAACGATAAAAATATTGGAACTAGAATGAACAATTAGTCACTATAAACTATGGTAAGACGTGAGTTTGATGGTCACTCAATCTATAAGTTTTGCCTGACTACGTTTACCACACGTTCTTGTCCTGTCAAATAAAATATTTCAAGAAATGTTTTTTTCTTTATCCAGCAGCGGCCTGTTTTAAATTAGAAATAGTAAATTCCTCGGTAAAAAGTATGCCATGAAGATTCTTAAGCAATCTACCTCCGTGTAGGAAGTCGTTTTTACCATCGCAATACTGATTTTATGTTCAATGTAACATAACTTGCAATGCCTTTGATCTTTTCAAGGGCATGCATTTTTTTACTTAACCACTTATTCGTTGATCACCATCATAAAGTTCATTGTAGCTCTAAATCTTCACTGCATGGCACGAAAAAATTATTTCCTTAATCGACACTTACTATCTCAGAACAGCGCAATCTTACTTACTGAAGTACTCTGAAATATAGTTCTACATAAGTAAAGCTCTATAGCACGTTAAATTTTGCTTTAAATGCTATGCATATTTTTCCTAATGGTAAATATTCTTATTTTTAGCCACAGAAATTCGAGTGCAACTTTTAAGAGGGGACTACACGGAAAAAAGATACTGAAAGATCAAATACAGCTCTTGATTCAAATGCAGAATTTATGAACGAGTATATTTATTGCTCTAATAAGTAACAAAATATTACTCACTACTGTATAGAGTAGCCCAGAAATTTGTACTTGGTACGGATCATTCCGTATAAATATATAACTTTCTTTTTCATGAACCTGGTAATTCTATTGAATGATTTACATTTTTATCTTGGCCCTCTGCACTCTTTATGCACCAACCCCTGAACATTAATTACATTTTTTTTTTTCATGTTCGTTCAACAAAGAATGAGTAACTTGACTCTTTTTATAATATATTTTTTAATCTTTGTTTTACTATGTAACCGACTAGTTTAATTCGTTTTTTCTTGTTTTTTCAAAAATTCGTTTTAGAATTTTTCCGCTTTAGAAAATACATAATTTGTCTCAACGAATCACATCTCGAATAAAACGCTTAAATCACGAGAAAAATTTGAGGCAGAAATATAAAAAACTAACTCAAACGACACATTGTATAGTGAAACCTTGAAAACTTCCGCGTTTAATCTGCAGAGAATTATCTTTTTCATTCAAAATCCCATACCACTGACGATAGATGATTTCTAATAGCTAGTAAATATTTTTCCCGTACTAGGACTTCCAGGCCTGCTTTAACTGTATACACAAATGTATTAGTACAGGATGTAGGAATAGTACCACAGTCCCAGCTGATTGTTATTAAAACTTTGTACTTAGCAGGCTTTTTGTTATTATTTATTGTAAGGCATACAATTTATATACCTAGTAAGTAGTTAATACAGTCCCAGTAGAAAAAATCCGTGATCAAAGATTATTATAAGCCATTTTTAATAAGAAAGGTCTCACCGTGTGACATGGTTAGCATACAAAATCTCATACTGGTACAGAAAAAACCCTTTCTAGATATCATATTTTGTACTCCTTATATTAGTACAACGTAGACTTGCTCCCCCATTCACCTGTTTTTTGAGTGTTTGGTTTTTTTCGTGTGGCTGCTTTCCTTGCAAATATCAGCCATATACGTCAGCTAAATTATTTCGTCTTAAAGCTCATGGCAATTGGGAAATTTTCGTATTTCATGAAAAATTTTTTTATTGTTTCGACATGAAGACCTTAATAACAAGCAATGAATTAAACATCCTGTGAAGTAAGGCATTAGGGTCGGTGCATCCTACAAAGCACTGTACGTTTCTGAAACGATTAAACAAAGGTCTTAGAAACTTGCTTAAAACGATTTAGAAATCTTAAAAAGTCCGCGGTCAAAGCTAGATATAGAACAACTCTAAAACGTTTAGAAACTTTTAAAACATACCTTAATTTAGAGCGAATTTTGAAGAAAAATATTGTCTTCAACTATTTCAATATTACCATAATCCATAAAATACTAATAAAAAAATTGTAAAATTTATGAAAAAAAGAAAAAAAAATAGCTGGACCCGAGGCAAGAACTTAAAACGACAGATCTGGAGGTTAACATTTCCACCGGGCCAGAGCGGAGATGACAACTGATAGCAAGTTTTTATTCATGTAAGGTACCAGTACCATGTGTTTTTATTTCTGTTATTTACAACTAGATTTTAATAATACAAATATCATATGTAGATAGATAACTAACTAAATATCTACATTTTTATCTTTCACAAAGTATATTTTATTTCTTAGGCTTATTTGTAAGGTCTTATCTATTGTCTTCCGTTAATGTTGAGTTAACTTTTATTAGAGACTTCAACGTTATATTCTGGTAACGAGTCATTTATGAACTAATCGGAAAATAATTTCACTATCTATAGTCGTATACTAGAATGATGCAAGGCTATTGGTAGGCATTAATTGGCTTGTGCATATACTATCAGTTATTGGTAGAGCGTGCGGAGTGTGGGAAGATTTGTCTAGTAGTTGTATATAACGAAAACAAAAGTACATGTTTCTTGTACATTTTAAGGACAAAAATTTTTTATAAGAAATCATTTGAACTCTGCGAAAGTGGAAATTGGTGCCTTGGAGAAAGAACAGTGTATCTCATAAGGCCGAAGGAAGACTACTTTACTTCCTGCATTTGGAGGATGACTAGCTCCACTTACCTGGGGTTGTGGACTTGACAAACCAGTTGGTAACAAATTTACCGTCCTTTTGCACAACGGTAACATCGGAAAAATTAATACAGTTGTTAGATTGTATTTTGCATGTAAATTTGAGATGCTCGACCTGTTCATTAAAAGTACTTAAAAATCACTTAACATGATTTTTATGTACGCATATACATGTATCGTCAACATAGCGCTTATAAAACAAAGGATCACAATTATGATTATCTTTTATTTGACGTAGGGCCTCTGTTTCGAAGTCTTTAAGTATCAGATTAGCAAATAAAGAAAAGACAGAAGAGCCAATTGGGCTGCCAAATATATGTTGATATTATTGTATATTGGAACCAAAGTATACATTGTTAAAAAGAAATTTTGTAGACTATATAATTTTATAAAAGGGAATTTTTAAGAGGTTGTGAACATGCATGTATCTTTCATCCAAATTTTGAATGAAAGCTTTTAAAGAAATATTTGTAAAAAGTGAGACTACGTCCAGTGAAATAAGAACGTAGTCTTAAGGAATTTTCAAATTCATAAGATTCTCCTACACAGTGACTAGCCTATATCATTTACAAGACACTTTCTGAAATAGTTATAAAACCGAGATCTCACCATCACAATGGTATTCAGTTTATTAAACACATTTTAAATTTGCAAGTTCCTGAAGACTTCGTTCTCATTTCACTGGACTTAGGCTTACTTTTTACAAACATTTCTTTATAAGCTGTCATTAAAAGATTGGATAAAAGATACATGCATATTCACAACCTATCAATAATTCCATTTAATGAAATGATAGAGTGTAAAAAATTTCTTTTTAATAATGTTTACTTCAATTTCAATAAACAATATTATATACAGATATTTAGCAGCCCAACAGGCTCTCCTGTCTCTCCTTTCTATACTTATCTGGTACTTAAGGACGTTCATTACAAGTTGCTTTTTCTGACAGATTTTTTTATAAGTTTGACAGTATATTCAGAAGAATAATAGAAAGTCAGATATACATTTTTAG
>JAPYYV010011890.1:0-10552 GCA_030522625.1 Copidosoma aretas | reverse complement strand
GGGGGTGGACGGTGTGTGCAAGGTGCGGATGCGGCTGGCGATGTATCTTTTTTCTCGCACTTTTTTGGTCGCATCTCCCGGAGAAAAAGAGGGAGAGCTCCTGGAGACTCTGTTTTCCCTCCCCCCCTGCGTGTACTCCTTTTTTTTTTTGCACTTTTTTGCGATCGCTCCAGCCGAAGGGGAGGAGAAGAAAACACCTTCTCACCGCGGGCGTCGTTTTTATCAATGTTCGACCCTCGTTTTCCCGAGCGTTTTCCCTCTCACCCTCGCTCCGTGCGGTTTTTCCTTTCTTCCCTCCCTCTTTGACACTATATATATATATTCGTGCGCCGGGCCATGGCAGCCAAACTTCTGCGTCTCCTTTTCTTTGTTGTACGAATCGGTCGGGAGGCGAAACGGCAATGCGCATAGTATACGAGTCTCGAAAATGGAAGCTGCCCATGAGGGTGGGAGAAAAGTTTTCCCCGTATACCCGAGGCCTATTTGAAGTTTTTGGTCCCGTCTCAACTCCCTCTCCCCCCGTCGTTGTCCGCAGTTTAATTGCATTACACTTCATCTTTCACCTCTTCTGTGCGTCTTTGTATAGGTATATTGTACTCGCGTTTGCAAGCTGTTTGACGGATCAATCTTGCGGTGGAATACCATCACGTGGAATAAAGGAGGAACACAGAGAGAGAGAGAGAGTCTAATTCAATTGTATATTCGTTTTAAAAGCGAAACAGTGTACACCTGCTGTCCACTCTTTGGACGAGCGGAATTAAACTCGAGAGCTTTATAAATAAGTCTGTGGGATGATGATGATGGTGGTGATGCTGCTGCCCGTGTATTCTTTCTTTTCCCGCTGCAGGACGCGACTTCTTGCGCTTGTACTGCATAATGCTCGCGGACCCGGGGCTCGTGATTGCGGATTTGTTTTTCAACTATCTTCTTCTTGTTCATGATTTTTTGAGCCTGGTAAGTTGGTGAATATTATGTTTTATTTTTGGATTGATCACGGCGTGGATCGAAGTTGCGCGATGAATTAATAAAGAACGCAGCGCGGTGCATTTAGTATCAAATAAACGTGTCGCAGTAGCTGTCAAGTGTAACATTTCAAAAATTTCATTACAAATAATATAGCCTGACTGGGCATGAGTATACAAATGTATAGTATAGATACAAGAGCGAAGAGTCTTGAGAAACATAGAAGCAACGTGTGCAGCAAACGAGCGCTCCCTCTTTCTTTCTTCAATCAATGTATATACACATATGCCACGTTTGTTGTGTAGCTGGTCGCGCTGCTGTTATACTACTATAAATCCCAGACGGATACGCATATTCTAGCCGCGTAAGCTTTCAGCATCTTGAGAAATCTTGATCTGTTGATTGTGCCAATAAATGTCCGAATGAGTAATATCAAAAACTCAGTTCATAGTACTCCAGTACTAGTTGAATGGATTTCTTAAGTATGGATATATTCTTGGATGTAGTATGGACCATTGTTTGGACACCCTGCACGTTGAATAAACGAGTTTTAAATTGTTAGTCACAAAAATATGAGGAGGTTATACTTAGACACCTAACATAAAAATATGATTTGAGTATTTGATTAATTTATATTTCGAATTATGCTTGAACTTATGAGCAACTATAAACTGGCATTATTAATATCAGTCATATTTTACATCGGATTTTTGTTTGAATTAAGAATTAGTTGAATAAATATAAATTTAGATAATCAAATTACTCATATTTTTTATTACAAAAGGCATTTGTAGCAAAAATTTACATTTAGTAAAACAGTATAACATAATTACGTCGACAAATAGTAGTTTTCTTCACAAATGTGCATCTCTCCAGGGCGGTCCCTGGGCCCGAGGGCGCTTGCGAAGCAACGCCCAAGGGACTGTTGGGACCGCCCTGGTCGGATGCACATGAGTGGAGAATGCTATTTTTCCTACCGAGGGCGCACCAGCCTTTCAAAAACGCCCGAAGTAGGAAAAAAGTATTTTCTCGTCTACCAAAATAAAGTAGAGGCTCCAATCCTAGCCCTGTTGACTACTATGCCACACATGAGCTAACCTGCAAACGTTTGGATTTATAATAAGAACAATCATACAAAAACGAATGATTACCGTAAATATTATTTAGTTTATCTTATTGTACAGAGTCTATATGACATCCATTAATTTTTTTATTGGAATCTCTTAGGTAGAGGAACCGAAATTGTTTAACTCAATATTGAAAATCCAGTTTGTTCCATACACTTCAATATTGAAGTCGTCAATTTTTGATATCAATTTAAAAAGAAAAAATATGATTATAAATGCAGAGTTTGAGAATAACTCAAAGATAACTGAAGATCGTAGGAAAAATTGATTTTTTCTTGAAAAACCAAGTATTTTGTGATTACGTTATGATAGTGAGTTCTTAATAGGTTGGTTTTATTGCTATTATGTCGGCTAACAACTTCTTAAGGTTTTACGGTGTCAGAAAATGTATAAACAATGATTTTTTACAAATAAACAACAATAAAATCGCTTAAAAATCGATTTTTTCTGAAAAAGCGTAATTACAGTCACTCTACGTTATGATAGTAAGTCCTTAATGGGCTTATTAAATTTCCATTCTGCCGACCAACAATATCCTATGGTAAATTCATAATGATCCATCGATACTATTTAATAAAAATACTGAATACCCAGATAATTTTCCAAGTTTGAAAAGGTACCTTAACAGATACGTAATTAATGAAACGTGCTTAAAATCCTTGAAACCGTACAAGGACAAGGATGAGTATCTGGAAGATAACATTATAAATTCTTTTTTTCGCATACCTCTAGATACGGCAAAAAAAGTTCAAAAAAACAATTATATAAGCGGAGGTTTTGCATAATGGGCAAAAAAACAAAACCTGAAATCGAAAGAGGTTTGGCTTTTGCCTATTTATTTTGTTTATTTTAAACATTAGGCTATCTTAGTTGTACTCAAAAGTCACAAAACCATAATTTACGTAGATTTATCAGGGGTGAGTTGGATCCAAAGGTCCTAAATTGTATCATAACTTTTATCGAAGATATTCTGAAAGAATCCTTTTCCTGGAAAGAGTGGACAATTTATGCTCCAAATGATATCCCTTACCAAACAAATAAAATTGGACAGATTAGTGGAAACTGTGGGGTTCGTGTTTGTGTTTTGGCTTTTACAGTTGCCACTTGCTCCAACGAAAGATTTTCAGAAGAGGATATGGATCCTGGTCGACGTGCGATCGCCCAGATACTTTTCAACTCTGCAGATAGCAAGAAAAAGCTAAAATTATGTGTGGTACTAGAAACGATATATTCGTAGTAAACGAATTATATAGAAATATCGTTGAAAGGGATGATAAAACTAAGCCAAAAATAGATATTTCACCACCAATGAATTTTGACAGTACGTTACAGTTTTTTGCTCAGTATTACATCTGTTAATTCCAGAGCTAGTTACAGTAAACACAAGAAATTTTAAGATTCAATTAATAACTGCGAAATCGCAATAGTTTCAAAAATTGAAATACAATCATAGAAAAGAAAAACACCAAAAATTAATCAGAAAAAACCAGCAATTTTCTTTAGTTGAATAACATGTCATAAAATACGACTTATAATGAGTATTAATGTATTATATTACAAGTTATGGTCTTTCATTGTTTCGATCTGGTGCACGAGAATTTAAGTGTTACTGAATAATCTAGATACACAAAATACGATGTACCTCATTCAATGTATATTTTATTACAAGATGATTTTAAATTCCGCCAATGTAATTTTTTGTTTTACTTGTAACTCGATAAAACCATTATTTAATGTATTAAGTTTTCATTAATTCAATCGTCATAAATATGAATAAAGGCACTACAAAACAATTACTCATAATATATTTTGTAAAGTAGATGTTCTCAGAGTTATAACTTTCGAATCGACAATAAAGAAATAAGAGTAATGTTTTGTTCATAAGAATAAATAATTATTAATAACTTGAAACAAAATTAATGATTGTATTTCAGCAGATTATAAAATTCAAGCAGTAATTTAAAAGAAAAAAATTATAAATCATTATAAAACACGAAAGTGACTCAAGGTAAGGTAAATACAGCTAAGGTAAGGTAATACAGCTACTACTTAAGGCATATGCAAGTTATACTAAGTGTGATGCTTTATATACTTTTAACTCAAAAGAAAATTCGAAAAAATATTGCAAAAATTTTAATGAAAAAAATGCCTGATAAAGTAAGAATCAAAACAGACAAAAACCGAAAATCGACGACCATAGTTTGGATTCTGATTGATTAAAACAGATGAAACAAATTGATGTATCTGAAGTTGACTATAAAACATGATTCATTTTTTACTCTAAAAGCGTATTTATAAATAAATTAGATTTTCTAGTATTTATTCGTAGTGAATGTATTATAATAAATATATTAAATAAAAGTAAACTCGAACATTTATTTTACGTTTTTTTTTTCTTTGATACTAAAAATTTATTCATGCAGTTGTAACTTAAAGGGTATTCGAAATTCTACTATAGTTAATAAGCTTCAAAAGATAAGACCTGTATAAATACGCTATCATAATCAGAATAAGCGTCCAATTGACGCAAATCAAAGTTAAAAGCAATTTTCTGCTGTTTATTGAATAATTAATTAATAATACTATTCAGACTTATAAGTAAAATACTATACTTTTCAGTATCACAGACGTAATTAAAACCACAAGTCTTTATGCCTACTAATATAAATAATACATTTACTTCATACGTACCGACTATAATAACGTGAAAAGCAAAATCTAGATAGACCAATCATAACGTAGATATGCCCTGTATCTAATTTATTACGAAACAATCGTTTTTTTAATGATGTTTCGTTGTTTATCATAATAATAAATTGTTTATACACATTCTGACATCATAAAAACTTATTAGTTGTATTTTTCTATGTATAACAGATAAAATAGGCACTTGTAATACCTACAATCATAACATAGGGACTATATTAAATATTTAAAGATAAATTAGTTTTTAAGCGATTTTTCGTTGTTTATTAATAAAAAATCATTATTTACAATTTTTCTGCCACTTTAAAAACCATAGGTTGTTATAATAACCCATTGAGGACTTGCTATTGTAACGTAGAGTAACGAAATACTCGGTTTTTCACGAAAAAATCGATTTTTCCCACCATCTTCAGTAAGTATGTAATGTATTCAACTATAATTTTTTCTACACCATGCGAATGATTGCTTGTTATTGCCGTATCTAAGAGGTGTATTTTAAGCTTTATGTAGTTCATAGAGTCTTACTATTTTCGTTGAACAATTAATTTTTTTGTGGATCGCATTATATACTTCAATGGCTAAGTTTAGCGGGTAGCTTTAGCTTCAGCTTCAACCTAACAGAGAAATCTGATAAAAATATAAACCTTGTCCTTGATCTCGTCGCATTTAAAGCAATTACAGGATGAGTGCGATTTAAGATTTAAATCGCTTTTACATCGCATTTGAATCGCAGTCAAATCATAATTAAATCGCAGATGAATCGCGGGTAAATCGTACAAAAGTTGCGGTTGAATAGCAGTTAATTATAAGTTATTTGTTTCCCCTAAAAAGTTGAACTTGATTCTTCATTTTCTGGATGGATTTCATTTTCTGTGACACTAATACCAGAGATCAATTGTAAACGGAATTCCTTTTGCTTGACTGCCTCTAATATGTGCGATTTAAGACTTGAATCACATTTAAATCGCTGTTATGTCGTAGTTAAATAGCAGTTAAATGGTGGGTAAATTGCACGCAAATTAGAGTTAAGTAACAGCCAGAGTAACAGTTAATAACAAATTTTTTTTTTCCTGAAAGTAGTTGTTTTTCATGTTTTGAGATTATTGAATCAGACATAATTCGACAAAAAAAAACCTATCGCTTGACTGCATCTCATCTCAAGCATCTGCATGATGCGTGCGATTTAAAACTTTTAGTCGTATTCAATATTGAATTGGATTTTCGTAGCAATAACCAAATTTATTGTGTAATCTAGGATTTATATCGCATAAAGGTAGTCCTTGCACAAAATGTAAAACAAGAGATCATGCTGATCTTGGTATGTACCGTAGTTGACGTTATCCTTGAGTTATTCACAAACTCTTTGCATTTATAATCATATTTTTTCTTTTTAAATTGATATCGAAAATTGACGGCTTCAATATTGAAGTGTATGGAACAAACTGGTTCCTCTGCCTAAGAGATTCTAATAAAAAAATTCATGGATTCCATATAGACTTCGTACAATAAGATAAACTAAAGAATATTTACGGTAATTATTCATTTTTGTATGATTGTTCTTATAATAAATCCAAACGTTTGCAGGTTAGCTCATGTGTGGCATGGTAGACAATAGGGCTAGGATCGGAGCCTCTACTTTAACTTGGTAGACGAGAAAATTTCTTTTTTGTCGACGTAATTATGGTTCGATCACTGTTGTAATAATTAGTAGACACACTAAAGACTTAAGAAACTTAAGAAACATCTTAACTTATCTAAAGAAGGAGAGTACTAATCCGGTTCTTATTTAAAATGAAGCTTTTCAATTTAAACGTAGAAATATGTATACTGATAGAAATAATAATATCCATCCAAAGCGTTATCATGACGGAAACGTCTGTCTATTACTCTGTAGTTGAATATTTTTTTTTTTATTATATCAGTCTACGACAAAACGGTCAGAAAGTAAATCTATTTTTCTGATTCGTTAGAGAAGTCCAGATTTCCGTAAACGCCCATCAATAATTTTTGTATCTTCCCTTTACTTCGTCAAATCAACGCACGACTATTTCCCTTCAAGACTTGCATCCAGAACCGAAAATTCAACGCACAACAACAAGTATAAAGGCCAGGGCAGCACGTCTCTCTCTCTCTCTCTTTCTCCATCCTCTCAACGATTTCCTGCGCGAATCCCGCTCATGCGCCCCTGCCGCTGGCACATCGACGGGCCAAAGAGCCACTGCCGCTGCTGCTGCTACTGTTGCTGCGCAAAATCAAGCTCGTGCACGGCAGGGAGAAAACCACTTTTTTTCCTTCCTTTTCCTCTCGAGGAAAGACAGCTTGCAAATTGCGTTATCACCTGCACCTCTGTGTACCTATAGCGTGAAGACGATTTCGAGGACAGAGTTATAGGAAGGGGATCGAGGAAGCGGAGAGGTGCACCGAGAGCTGGAGAAGCGCGCAAAAACGAAAGTATTACCATGCGGCGAGCAAGCGAGTCGGGAACAAAAATGAGAGCAGCAGCAGCTACTGCAGAACGGTGGAACGGAGCTGATGTGCACTTGTGTGTATTCGGCTGCACGGCGAAGAAGAAGAAGAAGAAGAAGAAAAAGGCGTCGAAAAAGAAGAAGGAGAGGAACACCGTAAGTATCCGCACAGCGCCAGCAGTAGCATGAGCATCAGAAAGGCGGGCGGTCGGTCGATTTCGTCGGCCGCGGCCCTGAACGTCGGCCTCCCTGCTCCACCACCATTACTACTACTAGTACAACAGCAGCAGCGACTTCCTTCCTCCTCCGCGCTTTATACTTCTTCTTCTTCTTCTCCGTCATCCGCCGCCCGCCTCCGCTCCTTCTTTTCACATGGGTGTGTATAATACAAGTTCGCGTGTAGTATCAACGCGGCGCTGCCATCTGCGCGGTGTACGGCCTTTTTTTTTTCGCGCGCTGTTTCTTCGTTGTCGAGGGTACACCTGTATAATATTATTTGTTTTTTTCCTACTGATTCGTCGGTGCAGATATTTTGTCCCACGGAAGATCATTTGTTGGGGGCAGGTCGTGACCTGTTCTTCTTGTTGCTGGGGGGTCGCCTCTCGCGAACGCACTCGGTTGAAGCGCTTTTGTTCGGTTCGCATCAGGTTTGGATTGAAATTTTCTGGCTCTTGAGGGTGCAAGTTGGTGGATGATTCGTCGTTTGCGTTCTTGTAACACACGAGACCCACTTTTTAAAATTTTTTTTATTTTACATCAAACCGTGTATAATGGAGCGTAATTGTACCGTCGAACGTCCTCTTTTTTTCTTCCAAGTTCTTCATCTCGAGCAATGAGAACGAAGGGATTGAAAAATGACGGCAGTATTTTTTGAAACAAGTTTAACAAATGAGTCGACAAAAAGAGCGTTATTGTCGGTACTTTATGATTAAATTTTTTACAGAGCTTGCTCCAACGTTATGTCGTAAACTTTTTTGATTGAATTACCTGTGCAAAGGTTTTGAGCATAAAAGTTATCGAGCATAAGGATGTGTGTATCGCCAAGCAGTTTTTTTGAAGTGAATGACAAAGCTGGTTTTTTTTGCTTGGTAGCAATCACCCATAATTGTTTTCAATACTTAGAGAATAATTATTTTGTGTTTCTTAATACATATTTTGAAACTGTTGAATGCAATCATCGCATTGTCGTCTGTCTGCAAAGTTTGTGCAAAGGGAATTTATTTTGTTGAGAATAAAAATTAAATTTTTGCATAATATAATCAATACGACCCATCTAATAATTTAAACAAATCGGGTATACACGTGTCTTAAAAAGCATACAATGGTGTCTTAAGGCGCAGCTCTTTTTTTTTGTATGACATTGAAATCTAGAATGAACTAGCTAAGAGTATGGGAATTTATTATTTGTGCATTAGAGTAACTTCCCTTCACTGTAAACATTTGTGTGATAAAGTAGTCGAAATTTATATTTTGTACACTCATTAACAATGCTGTAGTATTATATGTATATTTTGTAAGCTAGCTAGTAAGTTCACAACTGAAGCTGATACGGTAATTTTTCTTTAATTTCGCGTTATTTACAGAACCCGGTAAAACTTACGTAAAGTATTTTTTGAACATGATTAGATTACAATCGTCACTTCTTATCCATAAAATCATCAACTAACGTAAGTTATTTGCAGTGTCAAAGTTGACTAAATAATTAAAATACAATTAAAATATCATCAGTAAGTTGATAAAATAATACAAGTAACAACAATAATTTATGTCAGAACGTTATTGGTTCTGCAGCTTTTGTCACAATCAAATTTCACATCAACTCCTGGAATCGAAACATTTACGCATTCTCATAGTCGGCAAAAAGCTCATCTCTCGCGTTTTGTAAGTAAAGTATGCAGTATCTATATAATGTCTACTTTTGGCCCCAAAACTCAAAAAATCCCCCCCTCTGCAACGGATCATGTAACAAACGTAGCTTATTTCCTCTGTTTCATCACTTTCCTGACAATTTTTGCCAATCAACCCTCTCTGGGAAAGAAAATAATTACAACGATAAGAATAGAACTGCCGCAATCACCCTCTCTACTGCGCGCACATGTACGGTCTATGTTTGCCCACGAGACACGAACGAGCCCTCCCCTATTTATTTTTTTTTTCTTCCTTTGTCTCTGTTGTTTTTTTTTTCAAATTGCGCTTTTCCAAGAAATGCAGGAAGCCCGCGGCAGTGCCATCCAGCCCCGTGATGGTTGTGGTATAAAAAAAAGGCATGGTTACTGCCGCGCGGCCGGGGTATATATATATTTACACTCCGTGCAATTAATCGTTGCGCCCCGAGATGCGAGAATCGTGACTGCACTGCCATCCTAATGGGTCGCTCGCTAAGCCTCTGACGCTACCGCATGTATGCCACTGCCGTTGTTGTTGTTGCGGCTCGGAAGCATGAGTAGGTATAAGTATAGCAATGAATGGCTGCGCGCAGGTGTGCAAGTGCTCTGTCTGTCTCCGTGTGTGCTCGCGGCGTTCACTCTCTGCTCTGCGCTTGAAAGTCCGTTTAAGGGCAGTCCGTTGTTGTGCGTATGTGTAGTGTGCGTCCAGTGCGATTCGCGCTATCCTCTCTCTCTCTCTCTCCACCAGTTTATCTAGTTCGAGCCTATAATGTGCAGTGGGGCTCTGATGTATACTATACAATCTTCTCTTCTCTCTGTCTTCCTCTAACGCTCTCAATGCCGTGACCGCGAGTCTCTGACTTTTGCCGTGCTGGCGCGTGTCTTTTTCTCTTTGACTTCGCACTACTGACCAGATTAGCTCCCTCGAGATCTTTTTACCTCGCTTTTTACCATTTTCGTATTGGTCGTGAAGAAATTTCACGCTAGTGGAGACTTTGACGGCTGGAATGAATTTGTACTCTAAAGCAGATCGAGGGGTGCGTTTTCTTCTGGAATGTGGAATCAATAAAAATAGTGTGAAAAAGTGACAAAATTTATAAAAAAAAGTTTTCCGCTTCAACGTAGAAAGCACGTTTATCAACAGATCAAAAAGTGTGATTACACGTAAGTGTGAAAAAATGGATGCTGCGAGCCGATTTATGGCCGATTCAAAACAATTGTTAATAACGAATGAACTGTGCAAATTGCAGTTTTAAATTCGAAAGAAATGACATTGCTTTAAGGACGTTCGGTAGAGATAAAATTGTCCAATGAATTTTTTTGAAATTTTAACGAGACGTTCTTATTATTGTTACAACAAACCTGTCAAAATTTCAAGAGGTTCATCTGATTCGTTTTCGAGATA
>JAPYYV010011889.1:0-12499 GCA_030522625.1 Copidosoma aretas | reverse complement strand
TTTCCATTTTACTATAAGGTGGTGAGGAAATCTACTATACAAAAAATTATCATCAATTTGTTAAAATCTTTTATCTTTTTTTTAATTTTAGAAACTACTTTCACGAAGGGGGGCTTAGGGGGGTCTGAGGGGGGGGGGTCGTGGGGGGCGAGGGGGGTTAGCAGGTGAATCAAAATTAACGTAAAATAAGGGAGAAAGAAGCTTATTTCGTAAGGGGGGGTGAGGGGGGTTAAGGGGGGCAAGAGGGGCCTAGAGATAAGGCAAATCCTTACAACTATATAATATAGGAATATATATATATATATACATATAATAAGTCAATTAACAGCCAAAGTGGAGTGCAATTCTATTAATTTCAATGAACATGGTCGTCGTCTCGCTACTTACATGATAGCCTTTTAAGGACAAATCATGCCTATGTATATATAAGTACAAAAATAAATAAAAACAAAGTTATTTACATTGAAAGGTATAAAAACAATAATGACATACTTTTTTAAGACTTATTACAGGTGCCTCAGTTTTCAATAGTTAGTCAAGTAATTACTATTAAAAAGATAATGAATGCCATGCATTAGAAAAAGCGCAAGACTGTGCAGTATACTTGAAAATATATCCCTGATATTCAAGGCATATTGTTTTTATATTAAAAGTGTATGTAGAGATTATCGGTCATAGTTAGCGTTCATAAGTAATATCGACGAATGCACCAAGTATGCACCTTTTTATTGATAGGAAAATCAGCTAATAAAACCCTTGTTATTATATTGGAGTAATTAATCTGATTTGATTGATAACTATCCAGTTAGGTTTAATTAATTAAATCTATACGCATCAGATTCAAGCGTAACTTACAAATTCGTAACACGGTACTTGTCTCGATAATAACCATTAATTGCCAGTTAATTCATAGATCTCCCAATTTTCTTTTCCAATATTATAATAAAATTCTGCAATAGTTGGAAGAAAAACAAAAGAAATGTTTAAGGATAACTACGTACATTTTTTATAGAGAAAGGAACAACTTGTAAATCTTTTAGTGCGATAAATACCCTTTTAATGTTGACTAAAAAGAAGAAATTATGTAACAGAATTAAAGATAGTGCTACAAAGGGGGCTTGTATAAAAGATTATAATAAATGTAATCATTTTAATCGCTTTTCTATAGTAAGGAATCATTTCAAAATAAAAAAAAATATCTATACATAAGCTAATGTTATAGTAATCATGTATAAACAAACTTATGCTTGCCAAGGTTGTACCTACGATAAATTTTTTTAAAAATCCATTATAGAAATTAAAGTTGGCTATGCACGTACACAATTTACTTCAAATTTAATTCAAACTTTGAGTGGTTGTCTATAAACATACTGGGCACCATTATTCAAATTATCAATTCCCTGCATCAGGCCAATTTTCAATAATGTGTTAGTAGAAAAATGCACTTTTAACATGTACTCCAATAGAGGTTATTTTTCCGTTTATTAGTGTAATATAATATCTTGAAAAGTTTACTCAAGATCAGAATACAAAAAGTTCATACGAAAAAAACCACTTTTAAGTTTCCTTATAACATATTAAAATTGAAGATAAATGAGGAAAATATTATGAAATATATAGTCGTAAAAAAAATTGTTAGCCGATTAGCAAGAGTTAAATTTCTGCTGATTGTATATCTAGGTGTAACATGTAGCATTTAGATATGTCTGCTTGAATAGGGACGTCTCTTATACCGCTTTTTTAACATCTTGCGCAGTACTGTAAGCAAACTAGATTTTTTGCCAAAAAATTCAGACTAGACCAAAAAAAAATTTTCTGTGTAGATCTCGAGCCCGACAATAACCATACTCAAAATTGGACCGTAATATATTAGTGCAACTAGTCCAAAAACACGGTAAAAATGGCCAAAACAGGTTTTTCGCTTCTACCGAATAAGCCGTAATTTGGATGCAATTTTTTTTACAAATGACGGAGATGCATAATTCTAAGACAAACAAAATAAGCTGCATCGGGCCTAAGTCAGCCTCGCCATTTTTCAGCAAATTGCGAAAGATTGCCAATTTCGGCCTGTTTTTGTATGAATTGTAAATGCTCTCTATTTAATATTTTGGCTTCAAATTCCAATAAAAAGTAGGTCTTATGATTTAAATTAATCTCACCAAATTTCAGGATGACCAGGTGCAAACTTTTTGCAAAACGTCAAAAAACTAAAAAATTTATCTTCCAAAAAATGGCTCTATAAAAGTTGAAAGAGCACATAGAAATATGTTTTAAAATGGCTTCTCTTCAACTGTAGTGAACCTAACACTAGCCTTATTTTCGCACCGGTAACTTGGTTTAAATATATTAAAACCGTATCAAAACAGTTTGGTTTTTTGTAAAGTATCTGAAAGCACCAGCGTCAGCCTCGGCAGGAGCGTGCAACCGCAAAAAAAGTGGTTAAAATTCTCGCTGCAACCGAATTGTTCTTTACAAAATTATTTTAAGGCATGACCTTACTTGTATTAAACTCTTGTCTTAGAATCCGTTTCCCTCGCATGTCTAGGTTATTATATGTGTATTGTAGGTAGCGCCAGAGTAGTCACAGTGGCCGTATCTAGTTGCTAACGTTAGAATTCCGTCGAGGTTTTGACCAAGAAAATTAGGTAAGTAGTGATTTTTATGGTTTAAGAGGCGCTGAACACAAATTTCATATTTATATTGCAATAAATGATTTTTTATCGGTATTTTTTAACAAATATCAAACATAAATTTTTTGGAATTACAATCGACGTATGATTTTTATACATCTGTTTCAACAATTGCAGTTTACATAATAAATGTCTGATTTAGAATAAGCAATGTTAATAACTATGGTAATGATGTATAATTTGAACTTTAAAAAAGTTTTGTGTATTACTTGTTGAAATGATGTAATTAAACAATCGTTTATCGCAAAAGAAATAATAAATTTTTTTTCAGCGCCCCCTGAAAACATAAAAATTTTACGTCATTAATGATTGTAAAAAATGGCGTTAAATTTTTGTTTAAACAATATGCCTAAATGATCGCTTATTGCATAATAAATATCGAATTCGTCTATAGCGCCCCCAAAAAACCATAAGAATCATGCGTTCTTTGTAATCTGGAAAAAAATCGTTCAATACTTTTTAAATAATATGCCTACACAATAGTAAATTGTAAAATAAATATCAAATTCGTGTTCAGTGCCCCAAAAATCTATAAAAATCACTACTCACTTATTTTTCTTGGTCAAAACCTCAACGAAAATTTAACGTAAGCAACTAGATACGGCCACTACGAAGACTTTGGTGCCACCTACAGGATACATAAAATAATGAAGACACGCAGGGGAAACCGATTTTAAAACTAGAGTTGAAGACGAGTTAAATCATACCTTAAAATAATTATTTGGAGCAAGCTTCAGTTAAGACGAAAACTAGGAATTAAGAATTAAGGGTTGAAAATTCGTACTTTTTTTTGCGATTCAGCCTACTGTGCACCGGTGTAGGCCACGCCCTCTTTCTCAGTGATCGCAACGCTGATAATTTCGAAAAAAACACTATTCTTCAATATAGTTTCAAGATACTTAATAGCAACTCAGGAATACGAAAATACAACTAAAGTTAGATTTACTACAGATGAATGAAAGCCATTTTTTTTAAATAGCTCTATGTGGTCTAACAACTTTTTTAGAGATATTTTTCGGAAGGACCATTTTTCAGTTTTTCTGACGTTTTGCAAAAAATTCGCACCTAGGGTAGATGTCCCTAGTATCGAGCCTGTCCCTATTATCGAGGGTCTGAGCTATAGTTACAGATACATAATTAGGAGCTTAATGTAAACGCATAAATTATTGCTTTTCTATAAATGTATTCAATAATGTAGCCTATGAAACTCTCAAAGTATAAATCACTGTACACTTTGATGTATTTAACACGTAAAACGTGAGCTTGCATCATCAAACTGCCATGTTCATGCGATGCCTTAACGAAAAGCTTAAGGAAATGCATATTTCGCTATCGTATAAGAAACTCACTGCCTTCATTACATACGTCGAATAAATGTAACGGCAATATCACAACACGTTTTACTAGGCGATAACAATTTTATTTTCAAGTTTTTCTTTCCCTTTTTGTTTATCGACAACAAAGTCCATAATAGGTGCACTATCTGCATCGAGCCCCTGATATTAAGGCCCCTTGACTCGCAATTCTAACTAGTGTATCTAACCCTAATTTTGTCCTTCGATGAAGTTTTGTTTGGATTTAGTTTTGGTGCGATAAATCGATGTATGCGTCTATTAATTTAAACAAAACTTATTAATTTTCATAAATATTTACATATATTGATGTTTAGGTAGTTTAAGTAAGTAATATACAACTCAAATGTGCTCGCTAATAGGGACTCAATAATAGATCCCTGGACCGACTTGGGGCTCGATAATAGAGCCAACTAAAAGTTTTTTTATTTAATCGAGAAAAGATACTAATCATTGATTTTTCAATCCAGAAAAATTTACACTTAAAGTTAATCAGGCAAACAATGGGAATTGATTCAAATCACAATAAAATTATTCAATATTAATTTTCATATTAGATAAGTTTTCTTAAACTTCTTCTTACACTGTCCATAATTGAGACACTTACCTCTAATAGTCTTAAGATTCAGTATCATTGTTAAGAATAACGAAACCTACGTTCTGTTAGAATTTAAACCCAAAAGAATAATTTCAAGCCCACTCACGAATCATACAAAAACAGGGCAAAATTGGCAATTTTTTGCAATTTTCAGAAAAATGGCAAGGCTGACGTAGGCCTCCTACAGCTCATTTTGTTTGCCTCAAAATTGTGCATTTTTTTTCTTAATTTTTTTGTCCGAATTACGACTTTTTCGGTAGAAGAAAAAAACTTGTTTTGACCATTTTTACCATTTTTTTGAACTGGTTGCACTAATATATTTTGGTCACATTTTTTTACGCTTAGTGTCAGGCTCTCAATCAGCACAAAATTTTTTTATTTAGTGCAGTCTAAATTTTTATAAAATAGGGGTAGTTTTAAGCTAATTTGCTCACATAACAAAAGAAGAAATGGTTATCTAACTCATTTTTATTATTAGCACGTTTATTCGTACATATGTGATGTGACATTACACTTAAGTGCATATCTGATCTAATTTATATTGTAAATACTACACTGATCCATGATCAAAAGACCACACTGCCTTGATACGGCACCATCATGAAGAGCCACTTTAAGGAGAAAGAATACATTATCTTGCCGGTAAAATATTGAAAAAAAATCTCAATATTTTCATAAGGGAATAATATTTCTAAGGCGCCAAAATTAGTTTACGGATAGGATAACATATCAACTATTCATTTGAATAACGGCTACATCTATGCTAAAACTGCACGTGTGTTTTTGCGCGCGTGTGTGTGTGTGTGTGCATGTGTGTGTGTGTATCTGTATGATGGCACCACTATAGGCCGTCTTAATAAGCCCCAACACCTTCAGAAAGAGGAAGGAGGCACCTGTGTAGCTCACAAGAAATTAAATCCCACTTTTTTCTAAAATATATATAAATTTTAACACTACACCATAGCGTGATTCATGCGTGCTCTCTGGTCCCGGCTTTTGGGGGCTCTGTATTGTCCTAGCGCATATTACCAACTGATTTTTGTCGTGTACATACCACTAAGAGGGAAGTGAGAAAATGAAATATGTTATACTTAGCGTAATTGCTGCGCAGAAGCTAATACTTCTCCAACAGACATATGTTTTGTCAAACGTAATGTGATGAATGTATATCTTTAGTAAACCTTTCTTGAATAGACCTTACTCTTATGAAAATAGAGAAATCCAAGTCTTTTTTTTCTCCCTATTTGCTTGTGTTAAGACGTCATTTCTTTCCCAGTAACTTATTATATTACTCGCGTTGTGTTTTCGTGCGAAACATTTTTTTCTGTCTTTGCAGATTATTTTTTTTTACAATGTAATATTATAGTATTACGATTGGATGGACATTAGAAGACTAGCGGTGTAAATTTTTCTTGAATACAAGAGTTTTGATGTATTTATAATCATCAGTTTCAAGAAAAATTTTTCTAAAAAATTTTTATTTTTTAAATCTTATAAAATGATTTTGTACGGAACCTGAACGGATAATAAGAGGGTATAATTATACCAAAAAAAAAGATAAATTTATTTATTTTTTTTATTTTCATATGCTACCTCGTTTACAAGATTGTTCATATGAAATGACGCTACACTATATCAGATGCAGTGTCAATAGATAAATTTTTTTTTTTTTTCATTACTATTCACATTATTTTGAGCTGGATTTTTGATTTCTATTTAGACGATCGAATTTTAGATTACCCAATTTTAAACTTATAAATAATAAATTTTAATTTACACTGATTATGCACATAAAATAAATATGCAAATTAAAGTTTCTTACAAGTTTGACTTGTATTACACTCTAACAAAAAAATCGCGCGTTGATTTATATAATTTTGCACTATACAATTTCCCAAAGCATACTCATACATGCTTGTGTACGCATACACACATACGTATGTGTGCGCATCACTACATACATTCGTATACATCTTCCTATATGATATAGTTGTATGAACAAAAGTTTGTCCTAGCCCCCCCCCCGCTCCATCCATGCCCCCTTAGCTGCCTCTGGCTCTCCACAGCTCTCCCTCTAATTGGGTAGTTATTCGTTCATTTTTACGTGATTAACAACCCAATTTTTTTTTGGGTTAGCTTCCCCCCGCTCCCCCTCAACTCTTACCCGGCTCCCCACAGCTCTCCCTCCACCTCTTACTCGTCTTTACCTCAGCTCCCCCCATCACCTTATAAACTATTCTATAATGCACACACACACAACTTTATTATAAGCTCATGCATATGAATTAACAATTTGGTTTCATTTCGATTTCTCCGTTCTACAAGTTTTTAGATTAACATTATATTAACAAATGTACAGAAACAAAATAAGAGGGTAGAAAAAAAGTAGCTCTTACTACCAAGATATTGATTTTGATAATAAAAAATTTAGCAGTATCGTAAGCTCCTCCAATTCAACTCAGGAGTTAAAAAATAATAATTAATAAAAGCCATTTAATGCTTTAAACAAGAATTAATTTTATTTGTTTCACTTTATGGCATTTTATATGCCTTTTTAAACCATCTAATCTTTTAAAACCCTTACAACATTTTTAACAAATTTTTTTTCTTGTCTATCATGTGTTAATGAATGTCTATTCAAGTGTGTCGATCTTTCAAAACTTTGTTTAAATTCAATACATTTACATAATTTTTCCTTAATATGTTCTTTTTCGTTTCTATTCAAATTTTTTTGTTTAGTAAAAACGATTGCACATTCTTTACAAAAATGATTTGATTTTCTATGTTTCAATGTATGTATCTTCAATTGTTCAGGTGTTTAAAATTTCAAATAGCATAAATTGCAAGAATAGATATCCTTATTGCTGAAAAATATACGTTTAGTTAGAGTTTACCAATAATTGGATATTTTATTTCTTACCTTGAGTCCATACAGAATTATGGAATAAACGGTATATGTATCTCCTTCCAGTACAGCAGGCAATAATTACAGCAACAACATTACATAAAAAGAAGTAGCTCTAATAGTTAACGATTGCTAATCTAAAACAAATAATTTTGTGCATGTATTTGATTTAAGATAAAATATGTCGGTCGTCTAAAATAACATAATATGCAAATTTTAGTATGTTACAAAAAACAATAATAAATATTGGATTTCGCGTGTTCAAAAAAAAAAAATATTAAAAAAACTAATAATAAATATAAGAAGTTTGGATTACCCCAGCTTGAAATTTATTTTAAATAAAACAAAAGCCTTTTTTATAAATTTTTATAAGCATAATATTTCTGTTATTCTAAAATTTCTTTCTAAATGTGATTGATTTAAAATGAAATATGTGGGTCGTCCAAAAAAACGTCAAATGAAAATTTCAATATGTAACGGAAAATTATATTCAGTAATGGATTTTGCTTCTTCAATAAAAAAAAGCATAAAAAAATAACATTTTATAAAATAAGTATGGATTTCCCCAGCGTAAGATATGATTTAAATAGAACAAAAGTCTTTTTTATGAATTTGTATAAGCATAATATTTCTGTTATCACAAAATTTTCATCTAAACGTTTTTAACTTCAAATTTGTTTTCAGATTCCATTTTAATATAAATTTTTTCTGGATTTTTACATCTTGACAATGCGACATACAATTGTACATGGGAGATGACGGTTTTCTAAAGCATAATCCTAAGACGTCAAAACATTGACCTTGGAATTTATTGATTATCATAGAAAAAGCTAACGTAAATGTAAATTGTTTTCTATACAATTTAAAAGGCAGTGAAGAAGAATTTTCTGTAATAAGTGTTATTTGAGGAATAAAAACTCTGTTTCCTTTTTTTTGTCCAGTGATTATTCCAGCTTCTATGTTGTATTTAAATAATTATGTAATTTTCAATCGAGTACCGTTATAAAGCCATTCGGATATATTTAAATTTCTTATGAACATAACGACAGCATTAATTTTTAAATTTAATTTATGTGGTGGAAGACCTACTCGAATACGATTTAAATTCTCTGTAAAAAAATTTATGTGAATATTTTCGTCTTTTTTATCTTCTTCTTTATGAGTTGCATAATGTTACGTGGGTTTGTGATCAGTTGGGTGAACGCGAGATAAGTGCACAGTAAGGACTATCAACTTCTTTCTATTATTCTTTATGACCGAGGGAAGAGCCAAGAGTAGCGCGGTAATCTGGAGGCGCGTCTGTCAGTCTCAAGAGTCCCGGATCTTCTCCTTCTCCTCTACTCTCTGACACGATTCAAGAGTTTTGCTTCTCCTCTCTCTTAGTAATACGTCCCTATTTCAGGTGGTGGGGTGCGTACGTATTGGTATGCTATGTATACCGTACGCCACACGTCTAGCGCCGCGACGACATCGTCCTTGACGGCGATTTTCTAGTGTGTTGAGGGTAGGTGTTTGAGTAATGTTTGCGTTCTGTTGTTTATATCGTACGCTTTTCCCTTTAAGGAGAAAAGAGGTAGTCTTTTTCTGCTGATCCTCGTTTCTCCTAAGGATTAGTTTCGCTGTGTTTTTAGTGAGTTCATTTCTTCTTTTTCATGTGCGAGCTCTTCCCTCTGATATAACATTTGTGAAAAATTACAAAATTATTTTATGTACTAAGGTTACATTATAATTTTTACACATGGTTTTTTTCTTTACATAATTTTTTTTGTTACATTTTCCCATATTGTTGGTTTAGTATCATATTCGTAAAGTTACTTGTACATAATGTGTATTTTATATGCAAATGTATTATGGTACGGCTCATTAGACGTCTTTTCTTATATTTATACGCATAATCTTAAGTGGAAAATAATTATAATTTGGTGAGCAGTATATGTATAATAATAATTGATTGATGTAAGTAAACATTGACGAATTAAATTTCTTAAGAATTGTGTAGCAGTATATCTGCCCTTCTTCAAACAATGTACGTATTAGTGCATACTTCGTAAGTGTGTCTATTAAAATATGCAACGTATGCATATTAAAATTATTGTCAAGGATGTCGATGGCTAAGGCGTTACTGCGATCAATTTATATTCCTAGGTTTTTTTTTGTTAGTATTTTCAAGCAATTATAGGTTTTAATTCTAATATGTTAGTTATTCTATTATTCTGAGTAAAATTATTATCATTATTCTTATGGTTATTCTAGCCGAAGATGTCGTTGTAAGACTTTAAAGCTTTTTTTTTTTTAACTTTAATTGCTCGTTAATGGTTTGTTGTTGTCGAGCTGTTGGCTTTTGTTGACAGCCATACGCTTCTAAGTTTGATTGTCGGCCTGTTGTACAGGTGTTACATGTCCCTGCATCTGGATGACGATAGGCTCTCTCTTGCCTCCTTTTTGTTGTATTATTACCCGTCGTAGTGCTAAGCTTTTATCTGGTGACTCCCTGCTGGTCCCAGGGTGTCTTGTAGCTATAACTATTTCATAACAGATTAGTAGAGGGGCCCCCTCCATTTGAAGAGGCACTTCCATATTTGCTAGTAAGGAGAGAGAGAAGGCGCGTGAAGTAACCACAGTATTCCGCACCCAGCATGCTGGTGTTGTAACAATATGTATGTTGCTTTCTTCAATTAATCTCTTTTCTACGCAATTTTGTTTGGCATTTCTTCTTACCTATAGTATTACTTAACTTAATTGATTGCGATCCTTTGTTTACTTATCCGAAGTCTTTTTTTTTCAACTGTTTATGCTATCCTATTATTATTTTTACAATTATTCCTATATGCTACGACGCTATTAACATAGTTTATGTTAGTGGACGTTCGAGGATGTGTTAGTTGCATAAGTAATTATCTTGTACCTTATTTGCTTGATGTCTATTTACGACACTCATCATTATTCTAGCTTTTTTTTTTTTTTTTTTTTTTTTTTTTTTTTTTTTTTTTTTTGTCTGCGTGGGTTTAAAAAAATGTTTTTTTTTTTTTAGGGGATTGGTAAGTTGTTTATTCTCTTGCATTTGATATCAGAGGTTTGGTATTATCTTAAAAAAATCAGTGTTTGACTCCTTTCTTCTGCAGACGAATGCTCTTGGCCGAAGGTATTTTTGGTGTATCATCGATACTTTTCATCATCGTTTGGCGAGTTGTTAACGGTTTTCTTCTTTTTATCACCTACCATTTTTCTTGCCCTGACGACTCTGATATTTGGTGACGATGGAGACTGCTACTCTGGTCGTAAAGCTGGAATAATTTTCGGCCGTGGGTCGATTTATGGTTGCTTTGAACCTTTCGTAATTGTACACAGGCGCATCTGTTTAGGACTTCTAAACTGCTTTTATGAGACCTAACAAATATTTTCTTCAAAAGTTTTTTTTTCTCTTTGTATGGATATACTTCTGATGTGTTTATCGTCTTTTTCCTCACTTTTTTTTTGTTCTTAGTCTCGTTTACAGTTATAATTGTTTTTTTTTGTTTTCAGAACTTCCAGTTCTTATTTTCTGTCGATAACTATTTAGTCAGGTTTTAATAAACTAACATCTGATCATACTTTTTCGTTTGTAAGCGAAAAGATTGTCGATTTTCTAGCTTGAAGGATCATGAACCTCCTTTTTTTTCGTTAATTTTTTTTTCCGTTGAGTGTGAAGGTAATTTAGGTAACTGGGATTATTCGTCAAGATGCTAAGTAAGGGACTATTATTATGTGCCTGGTTGATAATATTATTTGTATGTTACAATATCGTTAATAACACATGTAACGAATGTCAATCGAAGTAATTAAAAATCTTTCGTAATCTAAAGTTTGGCGTTCCACACTTTCTCTAAAATCTACTACTTACATTTGTGCACAGTGAGGATTAATTAACACATACCGTAAATATATTTGTCGTCTTTAATAAATCATGTTTTTTCTTATTTTAATATATTCCTCACTCTTTTTTTTAAGAACAATTTTTTTTTCTATAATAATGATAAAAAAATTTTTTTATGCTTAAGATACATGATGTTACTGCGTTTGTAATTCAACTATCGTTCTTACAGTAATATGTACCTTTTAATTATTTTGTTTGTTTGTTATTGCGTTGACATCACAAAATTTTGTTTTTGGCATTCTATCATTGTGTATTTGACAATATCTTTTTTCTTATTTGATGCTCTGAATGCTAATTGCGATTATTTCATACAAGAGGTGGTCATGCAAATTAACAAAATGATAGAAGGGTTGCCAAATATAAACTCATTTATCGTTTATTAATTTAATTGTCCCACATGTTGGGTGTACGGCCGTTGTGCTGTTAAAAAAATTAAATAAACTTTCTCTCCCTCCTTCTATTTTCGCGATGCACCTGAATAAGAATGAGATGAATTATGAAAATTTTTGGTGCATACGTTCTTTTTTCTATTTCATTATTATTACAGATTTGTTATTATTTTCTACATATTGTAATTTTTTCTACATTCATTTCTTTCACTTATTTATTTATTATGTATATTAAATATTTATTATGCTAAATATTGTTTTATTTGTCCCGCGTCCAGGGCCACGAAAAAAAAAGTCTTACGGGCTAAATTCTAATATATTTCATGATCTTTTTTTTATTTATTTAGATGATTAAATTAAAGCTATTCATTTTTTATTTAGTACAGATTTCGCTAAGGCGCTTAAATTAAATATGCTATTTCTGATGTCACTTTCTGCCTAGCCTCCCTATTCTACGAAGGCCTCATTTAGGTCGTTGCCTCGTTCTCTGTCGCTCTCTGGCGATGAATCGGACGAGCCCTGCGAGTTGTGTGCCGATGGAGGCTCCAGTGGGGGTGGGGGTTCAGGAGCGGGTAACCTGCGCTTCTCATGTGTTTTCTCCCCAATATCACTTCCTCCGCTATCTCTTTCATCCTCCTCTGTCTCGTCAATT
>JAPYYV010011888.1:0-10552 GCA_030522625.1 Copidosoma aretas | reverse complement strand
AAATATACAAAGGAATTCAACTGAGCGGTCAAAAACTGGATGATGGTGGTCATTTACTGGGTTGGCCGGTCAAAACCTAGACTTACAATTACACTCCAATAATAACATTATTTTAATAAATTCTGTTGTATTTTTTTTCAGTAAGGAAATTTTTATTAAATGTTGGTGATATAAGGACTGTGATTCGCCAAAAGTAATGCTAATTATCTCTGAAATGACTTAATTATAAGCTTTTGGTCAAAAACTGGGATAGATCGATCAAATACTGGGCACTTTACCCCTAGTAAAAGTGCTGGGAATTTGTTTTCCTTTGAAGAAACTTCTCTGATTTTAAACCATCACGTTCTATGATGAACACGAAGATATCTACCAAATTTGAGATCAATCAGATGAAAATTACTTGAGTTAGTTTGGAAACTTGATAACGTACACACAGGGTTAATTACATACACCATAGGATCTCTTCGGATCACACTCATATTAGGATCAAAATTTGTTTTATGTACCAAAGTCATTTTATAGATGGTTACACTTTTTGCTCTAGTGAAAATATAAGGCACTCCTGTGAAGCAGTAGTGCCTAAAAACGTGGCGAGGTTGTTTACCAAATAAAAAATAATCTTATAAGCTGACTGAAAACTACTGATGGTTGTTTTCACGTAAGCGTGAGAAGGACAGACGATATATAAAACAGTCGCATGCCCAGCATATGCACAGCACGTACTATAGCGAGGGATAGAACTCCCTTAAGTCATCTCTTGAAGTTCATACTTACTCGATCTGTTATCGTTGATCATACCATCATATGCTTCATACGCTGATCGTAATACCATGCGGCTCATGAAATTCAACAGTCATTAAATTATCTATGCTAATTTGTCGAAAAATGCACTAACAAACGTTTTTTTTTTACGGTGTGTGTCGAAAAAAATGCATTTTTCTGTACTTTGGAAAAAAGATACGCAAAAATAAATGGCACCATCGTGTAGCTGAGAAAAAATTACATAGAAAAACATGGTAGCGTATGTTTGTAGGTGGTTTTGCGTATGAGTAATTGATTATGCAAGTAAGGTTCTCAGGAGGCATCGCCGACGCGACGGGCTAGCTACCGCTCTTCGGACTGCCTCGGACGCCGCGGCCGCACAGTGGGCCAATTCAGGTTTTATTTTATTTTTTCTAAAAACCGTAAATCTTCAGAACGGAAAAAGGTAGGACGATAAAACTTTTTGGAGCTTGTAGCTTTTTAAATTAGGAATACACGAAAACTAAAGCTAATACTGGCGAGCCGTTTTCTTATCTACAAAAACTGTTAGAATCACCAGAAATTTTATTTTTATTTTTTATAATAATATATTACATCACCCGAACACATGTATACAGTACTGTAAACTTTCTCTATGTGGTAAATCCTGTATCAAGAAATACAGAAAACGAATGATTAAAATTGATGGATAAGATGTGAAAATGATGAGTTACATGAATCCATGTCAAATTCTCCAGAAAAACTGCACTTTGGCGTCATCATGTTGTTGGCGATGGCACACTTCGCAGACGAAAAATGAAGTACTGTGAGACGCACTGATGTCTTCATTTTGGCCTTCCCTGTACGTTTTGGCCCGCGTGAGAACTATTTTTTTCACGCTGCGAAAAGTTACAGGCAAACAATGTTGATGAAAAAAAAACACAAAATTAGCTTTTTTCGAGTAAAAGTCGGGTTCACTATTTCAATAGATCTCAGCTCAGAATTTTCGAAAAGTATTCTATAAAGAAGCAATCAAAAGTGCTCGAAGATAACTGTAATTTAGGCCCAGGTAGAGTTACAAACGTTGCCGGAGTCAAAAGTTATGAGCGACTGAAGTTAGAGTTCTCAAATAAATAAATCTTGATATCGGTGAAAATCACAAGATTTCTAATTGAAACTCCAATTGATCATTATTTTTGACCCTGACAACTTTTTTAACTCGTCTTGGGCTCAAATTAAAGCTTTTTTCAAGTACTCTCAACTGCTATTCAACAGGATGCTTTTATTGGATTGTGGGCTTAGCGGCAATTCAATAATCAAACCACTATATGTCAAAATAACGGGAAGAATGGAAGTTATTGACTTGTTCATTCCTATTCGTCATCATTATAAATGTATTTAATATTACTGCTGCTGGAAATAAGTTTATTAAGGTCATACTTGATTAATATATGAAATTTATTTTTCTACAATACGAAGCATAAACTATTCACACTATTAATTCACAGGAGTTAGATCTTCTATTGTCGCACTCAAGCTCTAAGTAGAAGTCTTTGTCAAAATCTTCGTGGATTTCCGATGCCAGACATCTATTGCTCATAAGGGATACTCACGAGGTGTCACACGCCCGCGCCGGTTTTAATAAAACTTTAGGATTTTGTAGAGAACTAAAATATTAGACACGTGTTTTTTTTTTTAATATCACGTTGAATTTTTATGAATATCTCGTCCTCTAATCAAGATTTAAAAAAAAGCGGAATATCTTTTAAATGAAAAAAGAAAGTAATTCATAGTGATTTTGACAAACAATTTTGCATCCTCTATATTTTAGGGGTGAAAATATACATTTTTAGCACGTTTTTTAACATGCTAATCAACAAGAAACATAAAAAGAATAATAATTTTCATCAAAATTAAGTATTTCGGTATTTTTCCTGATAGTACTCCTAAAGAGGATAAACTGCTCCTCACGGAAATAAGTTACATATTTCTCCCCAAACTTCAATTTTTCATGAAAATTGTCGTACATAGACTTTAAATAATATTATAAAATACTAGTATATATTTGAAGTGTAAACCAATCGTAAGGGATGAAAACTACCCCTAAATTCACCCCCAATAAAAAAGGCTTTTTTTTTAATATCTTGATTTCAAATCAATATTTTTCAATCAAATAGAATGGACGGTATATTTCATACACAAAATAAGTTATTTGTAATTCTTTATACCTTATGGGTAACATTTTTTATTCGTAAGCGATTAAAAACTCGTTTTAGCACTGTCTTATCTAAATAAAAATCGTACAACATTCAGAAAATTGAGAAAACTATTTTCAACACATGATAAGAAGTTGATATGTCTCAAATTTTGTTGAAATATTACTCTGGAAAGAAGTATATCATCCCAAACGTCACTGAACTACGTATTTTTCCCAAACTTTGATGTTTTATAGAAAATATGGTGTAAGTATTTCAATTACTCACTCGAAAGGGATGAAACCTACCCACAATGTTAACTCCCAAGAAAAAAGATTTTATCAAAAATCTATATTTTTTGATGAAATGGAATAGAGATTTAAGGAGGATTAATGGTTTTATACGTGGGGGTAAAAGAATGCGGGAGGTTTCTATAAGCCTTAGCATTGAAAAAAGTTGTACAAACATAGCAGAAAAACGTTAGCTCTCTATATTACGGAAAATTCATTTTTGTTCGATTTACCGTTATTCAATATATTATTTATCAATAATATATTTTGATACAATTTAACAATTCATTTCAAGATATTTAGCTTTTTTACAAAGTCTAATAGCATAAATGTTTTTTCTTTGCGATACGCTGAATGTCGAGTAAACGTGCAGGCAATCCAATCTTTTATTTCGATGAAAGTGTTAAGAATTTTGGAGAGTACAAATTTAAACGATGTAAAACGAAATTTCAGGGTCTACTTTTATTGCTTTGTGAATACTTGTTGTGCTGCATCAAAAGTCCATTGTGAGCATACGATGCTTGCTTGTTATCTATGCATTTAGTACAGTAGTCGTGAGCCAACATAGTTATGTCTGCATAAATGTCTTTTCACAGTACGTGTTGATCTACGCTTTTGAAGGTACCAATCTCTTTACAATTCCATAAGCATTTTTTAGTCATGTGTTCTTTCTGTACCTATTCACTTTCTGCAATTTGCTTTTTTCTAACAAAAATGAACCTACATCAATTGCTTTTCATACAATTCCGTGTTAAAAGTTTAAACTCTATTGTTGCACAGACAAAAAATACTCTGGAATAAAATATTCAAAATAAATTGTCAGTTAATCAAAACTGTAAATAGTCATTGTTTAGAGTTTTAGTGTTTTCTCCGCATTTTTCCAAAATTATTAAACCAACTTTAAAAAGCTGTGTACCTACTTCGTAGGTTACCAGACTAACAACAATGTTCATCTTACTCGTTTTTCGAGTAATGTTCATGAATCAACTTATAAAAAGTAATGCATAATCCTTGTTTTTTACAGAATTTTTTAATCATCAAACGAATATACTGTTTACTAACCTAAAATTAAAACCTTAAAGTGAGGACTTTACTCAACAGGTCTGTTAATATTTTTAGGAAATTGAAATACTTATTTGTAACGGTATTTTTTTCAAGCCTCAAGAATATTAACATTCATTAGAAGAATATCTAGAAGCAAACTTATGAGAATTTATTGCTCCGCGTAAAACAACGAGCCAACAGTAGCCGACGCTACCCACGTATTTAGCAGCGGAAGGCAGACTATATGTCTATCTTTACTTTAATGTCTTTCAAAAAGTTGTGTTTAAATGCATGTTTTTAACCTATAATGAAATGATTATCATCTTAACTATAAGTCTCAAGTTATTTGTTTAGCTATTCCATCATCTTGCAAAGTGAACAACCTCTTCTGATAAAAAATACATGTATTTCCATTGGGCCGATGTAAAAAATTCGAACTTTGGTTCACTGTTTCTAAAATTTGCATACCTACCAATGCTGAGATTAAGAGTGTACTTTCTTATTAACCTACTTCACAACATTTGTAAGTTTAAACGCTGCCATCCAGCTTTCATTTCTGTCAGAAAAAATACCGAAATACGTATATTTTGATTTTTTGTCAAATTTATAAAAATTTTCATTATTATTGTTATTTTTTTGTTGATTAGAATGTTGGTAAACGTGCTAAAAATATATATTTTAACCCCTAAAAAATAGGAGGTGCAAAATTTTTGGTCAAAATCACTGTAGGTTAATTTACTTTTTTATTTAAAGATATTCCATTTTTTTTATTACAAAATCTTGTAAAAAAGCTAAGTTATTTATGAAAAGTAAATTTTGAGGGTGAACTTTAGGGGTGGTATTTACTCCCTTAAACTGCATATGGGCCGCTAGAAAAAACACGTGTCTAATATTTTTTAGTTCTTCCCTACTCAGAACAGTTCGCTCTTTAATATTTTATCATGTTCTTTATGGTTCTCTTAGAGTAATTGTGGGCATTATAAAATTAAAAAAGTAACATACCGTGCCCAAGAGAGCGTACAGTTTTTAGAACAGCTTTAAAATAAGCAAACAATCTTGTAAATCGAAATAAATTTTACATATTAATGAAGTTTAGCTTAACATATAAATAATATACGTAATTCTGATTTAACATTTATAATGGTAATAATTAGAAATAATATCGGTCACACGAGTCAGCAACGTTATTTTTCCTAATATTTTTAAATTTTTTGGTTTGATTATTTAACTGCCGCAAAAACCAAAATACACGAAGAGCATTCTGTACAAAAGCTTTTAGAAGTACTTGAGAAAAGCTGCAATTTAAGCTTAGGTTTAGTCGAAAAAGATGTCGGGTTCGAAATCAATGAGCAATTGCAGTTTTAATTCGAAATCTTGCGATTTTCAAAAGTATCCAGATTTATTTATCTTAGAACTCCAACCTTAGTCGCTCATAACTTTAGACCGGAAAACGTTTTAAACGCTACCTGATATACTTTAATCGAAGCTATTTCCAATCATTTTGATGCTTTACGATGATTGAGATACGATATGATTGTACCGTATTTTTACCAGCAAAAAGTAGGTTTCGTGTTTTTTCTCAGCATTCTTTTTACGCCTGTAACTTTTTTCTGTGTGAAAAAAAATTAAAAAAGTTTAAAAACACATTTCTTAAAATTAACCAAAAAATTTCACTAAAAAAAAAAAAAATAATAACTGCACACATAACTTAAAACAATTCTATCAGGGAGAACAATAATTAGGTAAAAGATTTATTTACTAAAAAATAAATAAAATTTACAAGTACTATTTGTCTAATGTGTAGTAAGTTTTATCATACAGAATAGTGCAGTACATTTATTTACTGCTTACGATACGATAATTTTTGTCCACGTGTTTTACGATATCTATCCAACTACCATCAAATGTATCATCTGATGTACATTTAGATGTAACATTTATTATATATTTGAATCTTGAATAATTTTTTCGATGTGTAGTATTTACTGATTTTTGAAAAATTTTGCGTCAGCACCTACACTTTTCATTTTGATTGTTTAATGATAAAATTTTTACCTAATTATATTATTATTATTGTTTTCCCCGATGAAATTGTTTTAAGTTATATGTACACAGTTATTATTGTTTTTCTTTTTAGTGCATTTCTTTGGTTTATTTTCAGAAAAGAGTGTCTTTACAAAATTTATATTTATTTTTATTCAAACTTTTTAGTTGCAATATCTTATAATCAAATGTATATTTTCAACCAGCTCTTAAGCTGCTATGTTGGATTTGTAATGACATCTCATACTTTGTTGTATTTTACTGTTCATTTTCGATTGTTAGTGACGTTACATACCATGTTTGATTGTTAGTGACATGACACAGTTCATTATATTCGATGTGTCGTTTCATTTGATACCAATAATGAGGTGGTACAGAAAAAGCTATCCGCCATTTATTGACGGCCGCCATATTTGATTCTGGATAACGTTATATAGCTTACTATATCATATTCTCTTCGTTATGTCCTTTTATTTCGTACCCATGGTCAGGGGGTTGTTAAGAAAAAATTAATCCGACGTTTTATGTCAACTGCCATATTGGATTTAAAAAGAATGATACAAATTATTGCATTCTTGTCAATTTATCCTACTTAGCGTGCTTTTTCATTTTATGTCCATGTCGACGGGATTGTGAAATAAAAGGTATTCTGCTATTTTGTATCGGTGCCATATCAGATTTTAAATGTCTTTACACAGCTAACTGTACCCTTCCCGTCATGCCCTTTCATTTAAAACTCATAGTTATGTGATTGTAAAGACAAAGTTTATCTGCCATTTTGTATCAGTCGCCATATTGGGTTTTAAATAACGTCTCATAGTTTATTGCATTGTGCTCGTTGTGCATTTTTATTTGATACCTATAATAATGGGGTTGTACAAAAAAAGCTGATCTGCCATTTTTTTGTGGCGGTCATCTTGGATTTAGAAAAACATCAAATATACCATATTGCATTGTCATCAGAAGCTATGGTGTGTGAATAATTTTAGCCCGACCAGATGTCGGGAAGTAGTTGAAAACTTAAGAGCAAGATTTGATCCTCGACATACATACATACATGCATACATACTGACAAGAGATTGAATTGAAGAAAATTGTGTAAAAAATGGATATGACGCAGGCCATAACGTATAGAGGAGGCCAAAACAAAGACATCAGTGTGTCTCACAATAAATATCGTGCGTCTGGGAGGTGTGTCAACACGATGACGATAAAGTGAAAATTTTCCGGAGAATTCGACATATATCTACGCGAAAAAGTTCAAGGAACTTCGAGCTGAAGAACAGTTGGAGTATAAGTATAGAAATAGTAAAATGCATTCGTTTAAAGTTCATGGAGAAAAAAAAACGCAGTGTGCCTCTGCGCATTCAAGCAGTAGGGAAAAAGGGCTTGTTTTACTCCCGAAATCCGGGAGTGTTTGCAAACTTTCGACGTGGATATGGTAACAAATAGATTTCTCTATGAAAAATAGATTTTGACAATAAATGAGGTGCAACAGGAAAAAACATATTAAAAATAGAGAAATACAATATTGAAGAAATATGTTCCTTTAAGGTGGTTTTTTCATTAATATAGACTCTACTTTACAATGACCGATGAGTGGATTGTTAACATTTGATAAACAATAGAAGATTCCATACAAAAAAGGGCTATTTTAAGCGTTTAATCCAATTTATTTTCTCTAATTTACATGTACATATTAAGATACTGTTTACTCAAAAGACAAATACAATAAAAAAAAGGGAACCGTCGCAAGACGCCTGGCAAGTGTGAAACATCAAAATTAATGTATCCGAAGAATATTTATAAGAAAAAATAGTATATTAAAGCAAATAAACAATAACTAGTCATTATGTTTTTCAAAGTGTAAAAAAACCGCTGCCAATTTATTGGCACAAAGCTTGCTTATATTTTTTCTTTGCTATCATTTTTTTTAGCTGTAACTTTATCTTTTAAGATTTTTTGTTTTCATACAAGAACTAAAACTTAACAATAACACAATTATATATATATATATATATATGTGTATGTGTTATGTGGGGTTAATTAAAAGCTTGGGGGTGCTGAAGAAATGAATACCCGCGAGTTGAAACAACGTATCCTTTTATTAGTGATTATTACGAGAGAGCAGACGCGCACGTGGTGTTATTCTCGGAGGCCGAACGGGGAGAGCGAGTCGCTTAATCTCGCTGCTAGTACCTAGGCGGTACAGGACTGCGGGTTAGTCCACTCGTGCGCGCAGGTGCCGAGCTTAGGGTGCAAAGTTACAAGAGCCTCTAGCTATCGTACGTCACATATGCATGAATAAATCTTTATATTGGACAAATTCAATTCTACAAAAATATTAGGTCTTTATTAAAAAAAATTTCTCACATATTGTGACAACATATACTAAACCAACAATGAGAAACCAATCAGTAGATTTTCTAGCAAAAAAATTTTTTTTTTGAATCAATAAAATAGAACTATATGAATAAATTTATTCCCAAAAATTAATAAAATCTTACAAAATAATAAGTAGCTAAAAAATTGCTCTTTAACTTTTAGGTCAAAAAACTTATAAACTCAACTTTAGGTAAATTGTATACCTACAGGTGTAAAATTGACAGTACCAGTGATGTAACATTATTCATTTCAAGCTATCAAAATGAAACTTGCGATGATAAAATTACAGTTGTGAAAGGTAATATTTCAAATCGCTTGTAATTTATTAAATTGTTCTAGTAATTTCACTACATTCAAGAAGGGTCAGATTATTTCTGTAGTGATTTTACTCCAATATTTTTTAAACTGTATGAGAGAGATGGATGGGTTATAAAAGCTGCATATTGATAATCATTATTGTACAATTCCTGTACTAATTACTGTACTGCATGGTCTGTAAACTTAACCATGAACGTAATATTATTTTAAAATAAATTTATATTCAAAACCCTGATCGTAACTTTGGCTGATAAAAACTTTTATTTATAATTAAATTAGATAAACAAAATTTTGTTACCATAGAAATATAGCGGAAAATTAAATTAAGTTAGTTCGTGAGTGGTCATTTGCCGGATATGATGGCTTTATTCAAATTGTACGTACTTCAAGCACGTAATAACTAAAAAAAAATTCAAAAATCACTTTTTTACCTCTTACTTTTTTGAAAGCATGGTGCACTTTCGATAGTAAAAATAGCACTCGCTACCAATAGAACTATTCTTATGCTCTATTGATCACAATTATTTTTAATTTTAAAACAAAATTTTTTACTAAGAAAATTCGGAAAAACCATTTTGTTAATATAAAAAATCGTAATAAGCAAATCAACAAAATGTAAATCTCAAATTTTTTTCTGGACTGCTGAAAGGATACAAAACTATATGTATGAATCTTCTCATCATCACGATTCTTAAAGTTTTTAACAGAGATGTGGCTAATTTCCTAAAATAATCTTAGTATTTCTTTTGTAAGAACTAAAAACAATAACTTATCAAGATGATTCAAACTGAAAAATAAAGCTTTCCCAAAGTTATATCACATGATACTATTAGGAAATTCGAGTAAGGTTTTTTTACCCTAAAAATGGTGAAAAAACCGTTTTTTAACTTTTAACTATAAAAATCGATGTAATAACCTTATTAAGGTATAAGACTCAAATTTTTCCCGGATAGTTAAAAGGAAAAATAAAAAAATTTATATAAATTCTTTAATTATCACAACTCTTCAATTTTTTACAGATATACAAGTGATTTCCTGTAAAAGTCTTAGTATTTCTTCAATAAAAACTAAGCAAAATAACTTATCAAGATGATTCAAAATGAAAAATAGAGCGATTTTGAAGCTCTATCGAATGTAACTATTGAGGAATTCAAATTTAGTTTTTTTCACCCTTGAAAAAGTGAAAAACAAATTTTTTTTGCTTTCTGACCTCAAAATAGCACCTTTGCCGCTTGATTTTAGGTTCTCAGGCAAAAAAATAGTCTACACGACTCGTTCGAAAAGGCTTCTTTACGAACGTCGTAACGGCCCTCGCCTTCGGCTCGTGCCGTAAACTTCTCGGTTCGTAAATACAAGCCTTTGCGAACTCGTCCGTAATCTACTATTTTTGACCATAATTCTTATAAAAACACGCGCGCGCGCGCACACAATCACACAATCACACACACACACACACACACACACACACACACACACACACACACACACACACACACACACACACACACACACACAGAGAGAGAGAGAGAGAGAGAG
>JAPYYV010011887.1:0-10554 GCA_030522625.1 Copidosoma aretas | reverse complement strand
GCCCACTGATACAGCACCCTCCCTTTCCTACTAAGCGCCAACCTAGTACCCCTTAAGGACCAGCCAAAAGCTGATCGAGTTCCAAGTATGCACATGGCAATTTTATGATGAGGTAAAGCACCCCCCATTTTTTGTTTCTCATGAAAAAGTGGAGCAATGACTTTGTTAAATTTGTTACTGCTATGAGCCCGAAGTTCACCATCTTCACTAAATTTTTTCCTATGTAGTTTAAACTTTTCTAGCAAGAGATAATATTGATCATAATCATTTTACTTTATGATACATTCATTAGGTTGCTTTTTAACTAGTAATTCCATTAAATCATTAGTTATTGGGAATGTTTGATCTTTTAATGTGATTTTATTATTGTTAAAATATATTGGTGTGTTTTCGAGAATGTAGCTGTTCTTATCTTTTCTTACTTTTCTACTACTACGGTTTTATTTAAGACCTCTTCTACTTTCTCTTTTCCAAACTTGAAAAGTCTATACTTACGTTTAGCTGCTTCTCTACCTTTTAGAAGCTGATAAGGAATATTTTTTTCTTGTTCGTACATGTCAATGCTATTCAATGTAGTATACTATTAGTAAATCTTACATGATTTACCTTATATTTAAAGTAAAACAATCAAAGCCCTTCCTATATCGACCATCGTTATTTCGTCGATCCCTATCAATCACTATAAAGCTATCATTATCATCTTCCCAACACGTTGCACACAAAGTTTCAAATTAGGTGAAAGTCACATCTAAATTGACATGATCATCATAAATATGTTCTAAGTTTGTATAATCCTGTTGAATATAGCTAAAAAATTAACATTATCTCTAACAAGATGTTTGAAAATCTAAAAGTAAGATTGACATACATAAAAGCAGTCAACATTTTTATGTCTTCCAATGCAGAAAAAGTTCGAACATTATCTTGCTTTCCACATGCCATGTCATCGAATATCATAGTATAATTTGGTGGTGAATCACTTGAAGCTACTACAGTTTCATATTCACTAAATTCGAAGTATTGTATACCATTTATAGGACGTAGAAGCTCTCTAAAAAACTTATATTTTGGTTGATTTAGGAATTTTTAATTAGTGCTAGTAAGCTATTAGTTTTTTCGCAATTCGATGGATCACAGAAGACCGCACAAACACAATTAGGTAGTAGGTCATCATAACGACTCACATGCTCTTTTTGTTCTACAAATCTATCAAAATTTGGTATGGATAGTTTAACTGATTGTCCTTTGAATTGTATCGTGTTCAACACTTTGATTACTACTACTGATACAAATAGTATAAGTAGAGCCTTATATACTTTTTTTACTATCAGTAGTAACTTGATAAGTAGAGAGTGAGTTACAGTCATGATTGTATACAAGAAAACACGTGGTTGTGGCTTATTAAACAGTGTTATTAATAAATTACCTGGTGAGTTCCATATTCCTGGATATCAATACTGTGGTCCTGGTACTAAACTATCAAAACGGCTTGCTATAGGTGATTTAGGTATCAATCCATTAGATGCAGCATGTAAAGAACATAATATAGCTTATTCAAAGAAGCAAGAAAATCTTAAGCTTAGGAATTTAGCAGATAAAACTTTAGCGAAGGCAGCATGAAAATGATTGAAAACGACTAATTCAAATGCTGATCAGAAAGCAGCTGCTGTTGAAATAACAGGTGCTATGAAGCTTAAGAGTACATAAGGTACGGGTTTAAAAGATAAAGTAGTTCTTCTTTGAGAAGTGCTCGTAAAGCTATTAAAACGTTGATAGTAAAATAATATTGAAGTCCCACGTATTTTACACTTTCCTACCTAAACCAGTGGAGCTTTACTGGGTGCGGCTGGTGCAATAGCTAATGGTGTAGCTGGTATCATTAATAGCATCAATACTGCTGAATCGGCAAAGCAGCAGCTGCAAGAGAGTGAAAGGCACAACAAAACTATGGAAGCCATCACTCTCGGAAAAGGTATTTATCTTACGCCATACAAGTCGGGGTTAGGTGTCTATCTAAAATCATATGTTGGTGAGACTAAAAATCTAGTAATACTTCCACAAAAAAAATGGTTAGCTGACTAGACTATATTTATCTGATGTTTTTTTGGTCACTGAATTTGAATCTGAGGTCTGTATTACTCCACCACCCTTAAGTTTTTCGTAACTTTAAAAAATTAGCCTAAAAATCCAGTAATTTCTCCAAAAAAAAAACACAAACTTGCTTAGCTGACTAGACCATGTTTAACTTATGTTATTTGGGTCGCTTCATTTAAAGTCGAGGTCTGTTTTACTCCATCAACCTTGAATTTTTCATAACCTCAAGAAATTTGCCTTAAAATCGAGGAATCTGTCCAAACTTCAATCCATCGATTCTTTAGTACAAAAAAACAATAACTACATAAACCCTAAGCCCCTCGATCCAAAAAAACCCAAATTTTACAATACTTGAACCTCTTTCCCTTCCAACAACCTAACCTATAACCCTAGACCTCGGAAAAATCAATAAAATGCTTTTTCGACTGTACTGTGTTAATATTATGTTTTTTGGGGTTACTAACCCAGCCCTAGGACCAGCTGATTATTTTTCCATGTCAAAACTACTGTTCGATTCTTTGTGCTGCGATAGTGTATTCTCAACACTATCCACACACCTGCACAAACCACCTTACGTTCGTGTAGTATCATTGTTGCAGATACTTTGCTGTCGTTGTGTACTGTGGATCACTTTTCTGCTCTATATCTGTTCACAGTGTGCTACGGTAGTGCATCAGTCGACTACCTGCACGCATGCACGAACTAACTCACGTTTGTGTTGTCCCATGGTTGCAAACACTTCTCTATGGTTGTGTACTGCAGATCACTTTTCATTACATCAGAACTGCTGTTCAGTTTGTCATTTCACAGTGTGCTGTGGTAGTGTACCAGTCGACTTCCCACACACATATACAACCAACTTATGTTTATGTAGCCATGTGATCACAGAGACTTCGCTCTGGTTTTGTGCTGCGAATCATTGTACTTCCAATTAGTTTTGTGCTGTGGTAGTGCATCGGTCGAATATCCGCACTTTTGCATGAATCCCTCATACGTCACGTTGTATATTTTAGTGGAGAATGGAGAAATATTTAGAGCGAAGCTATTAATATATTAAAAGGGAGCCTGTAGATAATATATGTGAATATATGGGATCTTTCACAAATGTAAGTAAATTAGAGATCACAGAGCGAAGCTTAATCGTAAAATGATACGTTATGCGTTTCAAATTTAAATACTATGCTAATGTAAAAAGTAATTCTTACATGTTCCTATGCTAATAGGTAACTGATATTAAACTAGTATTAAGCTTGTTTTAGATACTGTTGTAAATAGTATTAGTAATGATTTAAGGGGAATTAGTTTGAAGTACTTATGTCACAAAAAAAAAGATTGCGAAGGGATGTAAAAATCTGTACAAGGATTAAATGAATAAATAAATAAATATTTGCACTCGCTAATATTAAGCAAGAATTTGTTAATGTTATTGCTTTTCAAACTTATACTGATCATTTATTTCAAATATTTAAAAATAGACAAAAAAAACCGCTTAATTGTTTCTGTTATAACAATAATTCTATAATGAGCATTTCTTATGGAAAAACCTATATGGTCCATCAAATGGATTATCAAAAAATATTAGACACGTTTTTTTTTCCTAGTAAACAAAGAATGATGGAGATATAGCACATCAAAGATCAGAAGTGGGAGGTTATGACGTCACATAGACTAAAAATCGTGCGCGAATTGTATATCTTTCTGACGTCATCACCTCCTACTCCTGAACTTTGATGTACTCTATCTCCATCATTTTTTGTTTACGAGAAAAAAGAAAAAATGTATGTCTAATATTTTATGATGATCTGTCTGACAGACCAAATAGATTTTTCATAAAAAATGCTAATTATTATACACACATACACATGTATCCGTTTTGAACTTAAACACAGATTAGATTCATTCATAAGTATTGGATAAGTAATAAGTATTTTCTAAATCAAGTAACTTAATCCACGCATTAAATATATTTCTTAGATATACAAACGAGTTATTGTGTTTATTTTATGTATATATCTTACGATATAAATTTATCGATAACGATGAAATATTTTTCGCCTCCCACACCTCCCCTCAAATGACGGATGAAATTGTTATACCTTTACGCGTTATGTATAATCGTCATGTTTGTGTATCCCCTTACCCCACTCGCCACCCTCTGCCTCCCCTCAAAAATGCGATCGTTTTCTCCGTCATTTGACGTAAAAATCATTTTTTCAATTTTTCACTGCCCTCCCCCCCCCGCCCCCCTCAGAAGACTTAGTAATTTTTTAAATGTTGTCCAACCACCTAAAAAACTTAAAAATTTTTACCCGATGCTTATTGTCATAGATCCTCCGAATATGGCCGAAGTCACCAAAAAAACACTATATCGCCGAACTCTGCCGAAAAAAGACGAATTATTCCGATTACAGACAAGCCCTCTCACCAAGCTCTCTAACATCGTCGATCATTGCCGAAAACAACCGACTGCAGCCAAAGCTGCTTCTTTACAGGCCCTTGGCTTTTTTTATATTTCCCGCACCCCTTTATTTGGCAAATAGACACACGCAGAACAATGCAACCTGACCACTAGTGATTTGAGTTATGAAACAGATAACGGGAGACCCGGGAGTACGCTTGAGCTTAATGCGAGATTAAAATATAATATAACTCAAGTACCGACAACCAAATAATAAAATAGACTCGCCCGCTTATACTGTTTATTGATAGAGCATTTTTTCACTAATTAAGAGTATAAACAGACTATTTTATTCGGTTTTGGAATAAAGTACATGCGACACCCTATTATGGGAATGGGGCAGACCAACTGATTCATGCACATGGTGCGAATAAAAACAGGTGTCTGCAAACCATGATTGTGCTGAAGTCTAGCAGACTATATCTGAGCAGTGATAGGCTAAGATCTCTTAATCGTGCACAATATTTTTTTCATACATAACATTATTAGCAATATATTTCTGTGTATTATACTTACTGTGAAAGTGTATCATGCATTCAATTATGATGTTAATCGACAAGGTTGGCCAGATAGCACATACTTTTACAACGTAGACAAATAATCAGATTTCAGGGCAAGTGAGCTCCATGTTTTTCAAAAAGAAAACATATGTTTTAATACAATGTTCTACTATTTCAAAAATAACTAACTATGCTCTTCTTTAGCAGGGAATAAATGCCGTTAACATCAGTCATACCGCTGATGAAACAGATACTGAAAGACCCGTATAATACAGCTTAATGCGGAATTCAAATAAAATAAAACCCAAGCACCTAAGATCAAACAATTAAATAGAACTGCCCGCTCAAACTTCTTAATAATTTACTTTGTTAGTAATTCAGAATGTAAGCAGAATAGTCTATTGTGTTTCGGGATAACGTGCATAGTATAATCACACCTTACTACCGGAATCGGACGCACTGACTCGTGTAAATGGTAGAAAGAAAACCAGACACTTGCAAACCATGATTACGTTGTAATCCAGCAAAATAAAACTAAAACATAATTGGCTGAGAAGTTCCAATCAGAAACAATGGTATTTTCATACAAAATATGATTAGTACTATTTTTCCGTGTATCATATTTACTACAGGTGTATTATACTTTTAATAATGTTGTAAACAGACAAGATTTGCTGGACAGCACATGCCTTTAGCAACAGAGAAAACCAATTGGATTTAGGACATGTAAGCTACATATTTACCGAACAGAAAACATTTGTTTTGGTACAGTGTTCTACTACTATTCTAATAATATTAATCTATTAGGTCTTCTTAATCTTGAATCGTGCAGGATTACATGTAAATAAAGGCAACATAACTTAAAAATCACCTTACTCACCAATTAAAAAAATATTTGGATAAAATAAGACGCAATGTTACTCATATAATTCATCAATAGAAAATTGTATTTATAAACAGGTTATAAAAAAAGATTGTAATTGTATAAATTTGTCTACGAAAGTTGGGAAAAAAGTGTACAAATTGGGTGGAAAATTATTCATTTATTTAAAAATTAACAAATAATGGAATGAAAGAAGTATTTCTATACAAATATAAATTAACATTTTGAAAAGCTGTAACCTATATCAATTTTTTCAGAGTTTTGAAAAACTTATCCAATTAGTTGTTGGATAGATTATTAATTGATATAAAAATATTTAAATAAATTTATAAACAAACAGTGAATGAATATTTGAAATCAAAGTTGGATACAAACCGCAATACAGAAGGAAGTGATAAGTAGATAACTCACAGAGGTAGCTCTTGCCTAAGTCGACATGGTACGTGGCTCGTATGAACGAGGTCGGAATATAAAGTCAGTTGGAAAAAAGTTTTGTTTAGAAATTAAAAATTCAATTTCTGTCAAAAATTTTGAAGGGGAAAAATTCAAAATAATTGATTTACTAACTTTTATAATGAACTAAACAAATTATTTATTGAAAGAGTCATGTATAAATATTATATATTTCTTATATATAGAGTAAATTAAAAATTATTTCGATATATTATTTTTGCTTGGTATGAAATAGACAATTTTCTCTAACTGTAATGGAAAAGTGAGATATAAATAAACATTGTAAGCAACCGCTTATTCGTTTTAATTTGCCTACTTACCAATATTATCAATATTTTAATTGTTAATATTCCACAGGGAAAATCCCGCACTCTGATCAACTTTTTACTCAGTACGGGAAAACGTTGTGTTATAATTTGCCGTAGCAACAATACAAAGAGCCGTAAGCAGTTAATAAACTACTACTCTGAAAATATAGCAATTTAACCATAATATGCTTTAATTTCCGGTCTTAATTTTGATAAAAAAGTCACAGTCATTTCTTTATTTAAAAAGGTATCTTTACTCTTATTGGTCGTACAGTAACTTTTTTTTAAAAAAAATTTACAAAAAAATTTAAGCAATGCAATGCAATGAAAACCATTGTCTAATTGTAATAAACCAAAGAGATATTAAATATGCAATCAAGCCCCAAATCGTTTGTATCGCAAAATGATAGTTTAATATAATAAAAATATAGATCTCATAAGATAATAAAATATACGATTGTCTTAGTATATAAAATCTAATACGGTAATGTACGACCCCTTACAAATTTTTATAACGAATTGAAACTTTAAAGTGTTTTTTGGTTGCAAATTCCATTGTTCGTGAACTATCCAGCGTATCAAGTAAAGTTTTGGACTGCTTCTTATACATAAAGTTAACTATGTTTTGATGAATTTTAAGCATAGCGATCGTATTCCAAGAATAGTCATCTAAACAGTACGAGAGAGAAGATTTTTGTGGTTTTTTGTCATTTGCGATCGAGCTCTTGGTCGGAGAAGAAATTTTTTTTTGAATTATAGATAATTTAGTGGGCTAAAACTTTTAAATAAAACATTTTGCTTTACGGCCCTTTTTTTTCCTCTTATTTGACAAAATCTAAAAAAAATACCGTTTTTCAGCAGCGAGTTTATTGATAATTTAAAATGAAATCGTACGTTTCTTTTTAAAATGTAAGATGTAATTTTGACCATCTCCTCCCCCCTCCCCAACTGAAAAAAACTACAGGAAAAATTATGAAGATATAATGTAAAAAACCTACTTTGTAGCTCACACCCTTTCATAATCCTCTGTCGTCTATGACACAACAACCATTGTTCGATGTTGGAGCTCTCTCTTACTGCAGAAGCTTCATTTCGTAGCGACGTCTAAAAATCGTTTTAGAAGCAGTGAACTGAGCTAGTATAAAACTCACGAAGGAACAAGGACAGACAACAAATGGATCAGCTTAGTAAATACTCCAATGATCGCTTGCAGAATCTTGATGAAATTGCTGCACTTATTACTTTTAATTTATTCTTGTTATTTAATACAGACTTAATTTTAGGCCTTAAGTATAGATTGCACGTGAAATTCACGTACAAAGCGCCACGTATTTTCTTATGACGAACAACTTAACTATATATAGAGGCTAGCGAGCCTCTCGACAGAATGACGGCAGTAGACTGGCTCAATGAATGTGAGCAGCAAGTAAATCAGCCAGAGCATCACCAAAACAGGCTCTCATTGGTTAGGACGCACAACCTAATAAATACGCACTAAGAAAGCGATGTTATATTTCTTTCTCAAATATCGAACAACTACCGCGTTAATTGATCATAATCAATAAAAAAAAAATAAAGAGACAAAGATCAGAAAAAGAATTAACGATTTCGTTCGAATGTCAAATAATAAAATAATTTAATATTATAATTTTAATAATTTCTCCATTATCTTGATTACGTAAAGTTTTTTTTATACCCTTTCCTCTAAATCTGCACTTTAGTCAGCATTTCACTACACAGTTGCTTACATTTAACAAAATATATATCTCATATTATTTTTATCTATATTTTTCAAAACGTCCAATAGGCATATGGACAGGTGAAACTTTTTGTTGTTGTTATTACTTATATCATTCAGAAAGATTAGTTATACAGTATCCAGAAGTATACTACATGATATACATTTCTATAATGAATCAAATTTTATATCATGATAAAACAATAACAACCGTGGAAGTCATAGCAAATAAGTATTTTTGGGAAACCATTAAGCGATGCCATATCTCAAAATTTCTAAAATATTGAAATATAAACTGTCAACTAATAAATAATTGTTGTATGTAAGACAGTTTTTCCTGAAACGCCAGGACAATCTATAAACAAAAAATTTAAGATTTCTTATGCACATAATTTCAAAATATATTTATAATTATCATTTAACTAAACATATAATTATTTGAACATTGTTTTACAAAAAGAAATTTCATAAAAGTTATCTGATTTTTCACAAACAAATTTTCTTCAGGTGCAGATAAATTAAAGGATTCACAAGACTTGTCCACTGGAGCAAAAATTTCATTCATGTGTAAAAGAGATGGATTTTCTTTATCCAAAACAAAATCTTGTGGGAAATGGTTTTGCTATTTATTCCAAATATTGTTACCAGAAATATTTACCGAAAGTAAAAACCATGCAAAAAATTGTCTTAATTGATAAATCAGCATGGTAGTAGTTTCTTCTTTCAAAATATCAATAATTTAAGTATAGTATTACATCAATCCCAAAGCTTTATCAGTATCTTTGGATGATTTATGGCCAATTATATTATTTGTCCTTAAAATTTAAATGATGTCATTGCTTCTACGTTATTTAACATCAGTTTTAAGAAAAAGCATTCATTATTTTTCGGAGAAACAATATTTATCCTTCCAATAGCATTGTTTCTCATTTCATTTCTCATCTTTTCCCAAATTTTTAATTTTTCATGAAACACACAGTTTTCTGGAATATTTAAGTTCTTCAATGATTTTGCATAATTATTTGTCCTATTCAATTTAAACCAATCTATAATATATTTTTGCCTATTTTTTAGAGAAATTTTAATTATGTTGTCAAAAATTATTTGTATGATAGACATAATTTATATAATGATATTATTCTAAAACAAATATAGGAACTACAAGAATAATAATATCAAAAAGAATATTCAAAAATTTATTTCATATGAGATATAACAGAAATAAAAGAGAAAAAAAGTAAAAAAGATGTATTTGTATATAGAATATTTATATGGGGGGTTGGCACGCAGAGCACGCAGGGGGCGGAGCTTTACTAGTATATATATATATATATATATATTAGGGTGTCCCTTATTTACCAATATTTTTTTTTTGGCCGTGCCGCCCCCTAAAAACCTTCTATTTTGTAAAAAAATGACTCCTAAATTTTTTCAGATTTTTAAAAAAATATTTAACCGTGCCTATTTTGAAATAACGGTTTTTAGTTCACGTATGTGTATTATGCTTGATATAATATACTGTCTCAAATGAGTTTGCTTAAAATTAACCTTTAACAATTTGGAAGACAAACATTTTTCATGTAAAATTTTTCGTAGAATCCGAATTTTCACTTATTTTCAACCTTAAAGTGCACCAGATAGCGTAAAAAGGTCTTTTACGTCTTTAAACGGCCTTTTTTAAACGATTTTTCATATAAAAGAGCCCTGTGCGCTCGTTTTCACTCTCATAAATGAACAAAAATAGTATTCTTGAAGTAAAATTTATCATAGTTCTTAAATTTTCACTTATTTTTAACCTTCATTCCCATCAAATAGCGTGAAAAGGTCTTTGATTTTAAAAAACGGCCGTTTTCCAATGATTTCTTGCATTAAAGCTCGATAAAACTTTCGTAACTAAATAAAAGCAGCGAATTTATAGTAAAATTCAACGTAGAATCCAATTTTCTACTTACTGTCAACCTACAGTTTGATTACATAGCGTTAAAAGGTCTTCAACGGCCATTACCGGCCAGTTTTCAATGATTTTGCAGAGAAAAGGGATTTGCAAGAGCTGGCAAGTTCAACAATGAATAAAAATTAATATATTGACGAAAAATTTTAATTTTCTGATATTTTGATCG
>JAPYYV010011886.1:0-10554 GCA_030522625.1 Copidosoma aretas | reverse complement strand
GTTTTGTCCTGGCACCGACATGTTAATTTGTGTCCTGAAGAGGCCGCCAGAATGACGGCGAAATATTGATACAATATGTCATTAATAAACAGTCATGCTCCTATAACCAAATTTTATTTTTCGATGTCCTCTACTAATTGCATTTTATTGTTCAAATCGACTTTACGGGCCCAAAGTCATATTAAATTGGAAAAATATTATGACTCATCAAAAGATCAGGTCAAAATTTATCGATTATGAGTTTTTGAAAGATAGAGAAAAAAATTTAGGCTTTCTTTAAATGAAATAGAAAATAAAGGTTTGCGCGTAAAACTCGCTTTGAACTCAGCCACGCGCCGCAATCAGGTATCATCATTGATTCGCGAACTCATCAAACGATCCGTAAAATTTTTGAGTACACAAATAGGTTTCTTATTGTATGATTTTTTTAATTTAAATGTTCATCACGTTTTTTCTTAATTTTTTTCATTTGAAATGAGCGGTTGATAATTAAATCTGAATCATTTCTGTTGTAAAAGATATATATCGTTTGGAATCCCGCAAGTTTTCTGCATCCAACAAATTTTACTTGCATCCCCCAATTCAAAAAACAAGATATAACAAGGAAAAATTTGAAGAGGAAGTTTCAGTCTTGTTTTACGACGGAAAAAGACGCGAAAAGTAGAAAAAAATAGTTATCAGTAGCAAATCGTAGTGAAAACATTTTATAACATTTTTTCAGCTGTTTTGTAATTGTAAAATATTTTTTTTTTTTTTTTTTTTTACACGTAATTTATAATACTTTTTAGTTATTCATATTTATTTTAGATTTATTGTTTAGTACACATTTGAAGTATAGATATTAGTTTTATCTCATGTGTACGATGTAACCTTCACCAATAATATAATCAATCACTCACCTTAGACGAAAAAAAAAATAAAACGTAATAATATTTTAAATAAAAAGATCATTAAAGAATGAACTTATCCGTGTGCTTACAAAATTTTACAAATCGTTTAATGAGTGCAACAAAACAATGATGATACCTGATCGGGGCACGTAAGTGCGTTCAAAGATAGTTGTACGTGCATATCCGTATTATCATATTCATTAGAAGAGAGCGTCAATTTTATACCATTAGCTTGCAAAAAATATAAATCGATGGATTAGATCTGATCTTTCGATGAGTGATCTTTTTTTTTCATTGAAGTCGCTGTTAGGCTCGAAAAATCGATCAAAACAATGAAATGCAATTCTAACATCAAGAACGGCATTTTTATCGACAATCAATCCCAGCATTAGAAAGAGGGGGTCAAAATCTATCGATCGTGTACCTAACTATATTTTTTCAAAAATTTTTGATTGTTTAAGAGCGAGTTCAACATTGGAGATTTGAAGTAAAAAGTTCCGTTCACGCCGCACTATGTTCTAAAACGATGAGATCAAAGGTAACTTTTTTCGTAATGAAATATCTCCAGATGGAAAGAAGATAGAGACGTGTTTTTTTAATTTGTAGGTAATTGCATCACGAACACAGGAAAACTATGGCCGAAGTCTAAAAATAAATACCCAACCTAAAAAAAGGGTTTTCACAAATTTAAAAAAAAATCAATAAAACCGGTGGTCTTGAGCTAATTATTTGTTCATCAAGGCGTATTAAATAAATATTATTGTTGATAAAGTGTATACAAATACTAAGAAAACAGATTATTAAAGTTTTCAATGATCAAACATAGCCCTAAATATTAAATTTAAAAATTTGTTTTAAGTAACTGTTTCTCATTATGCAGTAATAAGCCCATGTACCCGCATATTTCCCAAGAGCCTTGAGAACAATCGCTATACGTCTGACGACATTTCTTTTGTAGGTTAAGGTGGTAAATCCAATATGGCGGCAGCAACACTATGACGGACTCACTTTTTCTTTACAATCTCATCGACATGGGTATCAAATGAAAGAATATGACCAGTTAAATACGGTAAGAGGTGTACCGTCACACTGAATCCAATATAGCGGCAACAACATAATGGCAAATTCATTTTTTTTAACCCCCTTATCATGGGTATAAAATGAAAGGGTATCACCAGCGGAATACGGTTAAACTTTTACCGCCATACGAAATCCAATATGGCGGCAACAACAAAATTGGGGACAACCTTTTTCATTCAAACCCCTTGGACGAGAGCATTAAATAAAATGGTATGACGAGTAAAAAATATTTTTTTTTAAATAAATCTTCGACAATATTTGTTTTAGTTAATAAGTTATTGTTCGCTGCTAAGAGGAAACTTTGTATAACAGTAATAAGGCTTTGTTGGATATTTATTTTTTGGTTTATTGATGTTCTAGTGCTTATTTATTGGTAATAGTTTAATATATTTAACTTCTTTAAATTAAGTGCACAATCGAAAGATAGTTATATATTTTTATTATAAACTGTTATTCATATAGTTTTATGATTCAATTTCTGAAATCATCATTACTTGTGAATGGTTACTGATGTTCACAGAAGAGAAGTACAGCATATTGAACTGCAAATTCTGCAATGAATTTTTACGCAATTGGACAAAGAAATGGCGATATGTATAACTTAAAGTAACAATGTAACTCACCAATATAAAGATTAAAATTGTTTTTTGATACTGCAGTTACTAAAACTAATAATTTCTTACAATACGTTCAAAAATTATACAAAAACATGCCGAAAAATAATGCACCATGCATGTTCTTACGATCAATTGATTTTTTGAAGAAACGCCGCTTTAAGAGTGCGCGTCCTGGATCCTTTTGGATTTATATTAGAGTTGATTGAAAATTGGCTAACACAAAGACCGACTAAAAAAGAGACTAGAAAATGATTTATGAAAGTGCATAAAAATTTAAAGTTTTCCACCGGGATTCAAACCAAAAACTTCTAGACCTGGAGCATTAAGCTTTATTAACTATGCTATCCGTCACAATGCCTTGATGTAAACTATACGTCTACAAAAGTTACACTACTTTTAAATCATTATTATATTTAATACCTGAATGACTTTTGTTTTATAATGCAGATAAAGAAAATTGATTCATGAATCATACATCATATTAATTAAACATCTAATTTCAGTTTCCTCAAAATAATTTGATAGTTTTTTACCAATAAGTCTAATATTAACATCCGTATTATTATATAATAATAGATGAATATATTTCATAATAACAATGAATATTGCAGCAAACTTTAATTCGACGCTTTAGTGGTTTTGATGGTTTTTCTACAGCCTAATTATAACTTCGATCCTTAAACCGAGACACAAATGTATAAAATCTATTCATCCAAAGATTATTAACAAACAGTAAGGTAAATTTGTGAATTATGTGACTCTCAAAAAATGGATCCTATCGTGAAAAACCAGTAGTATTTAAGTTATAAAAGTGTAAATAATTGAGATGAAATCAATGTAACATTCTCTTAATATTATCTTTCTAAAAGAAAATTTTATGCAATTTAAAAGATAAATATTTAAAAACCGAACTTGTAATAATACTCCGTGCAATAATAGTAAAAAGTGACAACAGAACCTTCAAAACTCAAGGCTCCTATTATTAAATTTATATAGATGCACTTAAGCCTATCTGATCCTGTGATATCTTTAGTATATTTATCTGAGCGGATGAGACTCCACAAGCGTAAGCAACTCAATCATGATTATGAAATGGACTTAAACCAGAAGATGGTTTTAAATACGTATAAGTACTTATCTCTGATAGATTGAACAAGTATCGTGGTGCATACAACATTTGACAATTTTTTTTATCTATAAAGATGTTTTTTTTTTAATTTTCCAATACTAATTTACTTAAACGCGTAAAAATATTAGAAAAATTGTATTTTTTACAGTTTTTTGCACCACAGTATTATATTTCATAACGATTTTCTCAGTTCAGGATATGAAGATAGTGATTTCGAAGACAATCAGAAAGATTATTCATAAGTGGTTATAAAAACGAAACCTGGAGAAGTATATTAATTCAAATATTTCTTACTATATTTTTTTAGTATACCACTTGAAAATTTTAATATATATTAATCATATGAACAAGAAAATAATTTAAATAAAGACTAAGAATATTGTTATATTATGTTCACCAAACATAAATATAAATTTAATTGTCTTAAATATATTTATTATAAATCTAATTTTATTTTTATTTGTATATGATCTCATCGTATTCTTATTTAGTATTGTCGTATTGATGGTTTGTATAATTTTCTTTAGAAAACTTAGTATAATACTGCATCATGAATAAATGGAACAATAAGGTCTAACTGATTTTAAACATCAATGGAAATATAACAATTGTAAATAGCTTATTATCAAATACATTTTTTGTTTATGCATGCACTAATTTACTTTTATAATTGATATCAAATAAGATTCAGCGGTGATAAAATATTAGAAGTTAAATAATTCTGATCAATAAAAAAACAATTGATTTTATTATTATTTATGAACAAGTCTCATTGAGAGAATACATTTTTCTGCAGTTGAAAAAACAAGTAATTTGAAGTGTTGAATTTTAAGCTTTATCAGACTTTCAAGTTGTTCAGGCACTATTATTTATAGAAATTTATTTAGAAATTAGGATAAGCGCTTAAAATAAAAAAAAAAAAATTATAAAAAACAATTTTTATTAATCCTTAAGAGAAGTAAAAAATTACTGATTGTTTGAGTTGAAGATTCTTTTAAAACTGCAGGTATTTATTATTATACATTAATCATGTCTGATACAAGCTTCAAGACAAGAGGAGACGAGCCGCACTTGTTAAAAAAAAATTTAAACAAGACTATATCAAGTCTCGGTCTTCTATCCAGGTCTTAAAAACTAATCAAAACTATCGAGACTCTCTAAATTCGTACCCGACGTAATTCTTGACGAAACCTTAAAGAGGTTCAGCATTCTCTAGGAGTTTTTGACACCTGGAGTAAGACCAAAGTATTGATGATCGTTTCAGAATCGCACATGCCTATTATATATCGTATTAAGTTAAGACATTCCGACTAAAATTTGCTTTACGACTCAGGCACCTCAAGCTTTTAGTTGTAGCAACATATTTGTGGCTGAAATAATTTGTGGCTAATTTTTTGACGAGTAAATAAAAGCTTTTTTCAAATTTTATGATTGAATTCAATACTTATTTGACCGTTTTCCGCTGGTCATATCCATTCATTTGATATCCATGACGAGGGGATTGTAAAAAAAGTAAATTTCGCATTTTGTTGTTGCCGCCATCTTGGAATTTGTAGAACGGTACACGTTTTACGGTATTCCGCTGGTGATACTCTTTCATTTGATACCCATGATTAGGGGGTGAAAAAAAAGGAATCCGCCATTTCGTTGTTGCCGCCATATTAGATTCAGTATGACGGTACACCTCTTACTGTATTCAACTGGTCATATCGTTTCATTTGATACCCATGTTGATGGGATTGTAAAGAAAAAGTGAATCTGTCATAGTGCTGCTGCCGCCATATTGAATTTACCACCTTAACTTACACAAGAAATGTCGTTAGACGTATAGTAATTGTTCTCAAGGCATTTGGGAAACATGCGGGTACATGGGTTTATTTCTGTGTAATGCAAAACAGTTACTTAAAACGATATTAAAATTTAATATTTGGGCTTATGTTTGAGCTTTGCAAACTTTAATAATCTGTTTTCTTAGTATTCATATACACTTAAGAAACCATAATATTTTAAGGTTTAATAAGTTCTTGTATATGTGAAAAAGAAAAAATACATGTTTAACGTTTTTAGATGATCTATCTGACGGACCAAATAGATGTTTTAATTAGAAATGCTGATTTAATATAGATGCATTCGAAACACTGCAAATAAATGTTATATTTTGACATCAGCCAACACCTCTATTTGTGCTCCGCGATGATATTTTTTTCCCTAACGCATAAAAAATCTTATTTTTAATTTCGCAAATTTTTATAAAGTTTGAGTTCACTTTATGATAAAAACCCGTTAAATATACATTAGTCTGTATTGATTTGCCGCACATGCAAATTTCTTTTTTTATTTGTTTACTGTAGATAAATAAGAAGTGTCACTAGTCTTTTCACGTGTAAATCACACACATGTGGGCATATTTCCACATAATCACACAGCCGTTCACAAGTGTGTACATACTTACGCACACATACACACTCTAAACACATGGTATACGTTATACACTATACATTGACAAGTCAAGATAATATGTGGCAGGATTAGTTGATTAACGGTGGAACTTGGGCCGTCACCGATCCACTGATAAGTCCTTACTCCAGACTTGCATTATATGTAGGTATGTTCGTACGTACGTTCTTGTCGTTCTGATCCCCAACTAAGGCACGCCTGTAGAAGTTCTAACTTCCGAAATCTGGAAAAGAAATACGCAACAAACATCATTTATTCATCTATTGAGCCTTGTATGAATAACCAATGATAAAAAAAAAGTGTGGCTATAGTTGTTTTTTTTTCTACGCCTGTACGTACGGTAAAATGATATGACACTTTCCTTAGAATTTTTTGAAAAAATTATAGAAATTTATGAATAATTGATCATTGTATGTAATAAATTGAATATTTGGGAGAAATTATTTAATCAATAGCACATAAAAATTTTATTTAAAATAGTTATGAACCACGATATAAAAGAAAGTGACAGTCATTGCCTTAAAAATAAAGATGGTGGCAAAGTCGACATGGGAAAGATCAGGCTGGAATGAATTCTAAATATATCTAGACACAAACACTGTGGAAACGTAGCCGTTTTACAGAAAAATACTATCAAACACCTAGGACTTTAGGTTCATCATAGATTGCGTCTGCACGTCCACCTGTAAATTCAACTTGCAAAAGCCAAACAAGCATTCTAAAATCTCGGTAATTTAGTTCACAACGTACTCTAAAGTAAATAAGTTAGAGTGCTATATTCTACATGCTGCTTATAAGACTAATATTATCTTTTGCAGCACCAATTTGGTTTTACTATAGTGCTTCTACCGTGGAAATATTATGAATCTTCGGGAAAAAATGTTTGAGAGCTTGTCTATACACGTACGAAAACCCTGTTTACGACTATTAAAAGTTCGTAAATAATAAACACTTATACACTAAGTATAAGTAAAATTAAACGTACATAAGCAGTAAATTGTTGCACTTGTAGCGCATAGTTATTAAGCAAATTATAATATAAGCAAAAATGAAGACTACTAAGCGGATTGTTTGTACGTAATATTCGAGCTTGCGAATCAAACTATGTACTATAATATGAATAAAACCTTTTCAAACAGAAGTGGTAAGTGAATAAGGTCTCCCAACAACTGGACGTATGTACGAATTGATAAATTTTTTACCTATGTATCGTGAAAAATCTTGAACACAACCCGTGTGAGACAGTCTCAACTCTTGTGTCGATGACTACACTCGTAACGTGGTGGGAACTTATAGTTTTTTGATTATCATTTGTGCTACGCCTTTACTGCATTTATAACGTAAATCACAATTTTTACACAGAGCAAAAATTGTTGTGAGTCGAATACATTTTTTTAAAGGAATATGTGGATCTATTATTAGTACAAGAAATAAGCAACCTATTAAAAAAAATATTATTAAGAAGTATGCTGAAAAATATACAATTGTGTGATGAAAGGAATTGAAAATGGAGAATTAAGCGAAGGTGTCTTATTTATTATAAAATTATTCTATTTTAAAGTATTTTACATTTTTATAGACAGTTTAGAATACAAAAATTTTTAATACATTTAGAGTAAAGGATATTATTTCTACGGACTCAGGTTTCTTTGGGTAGGTATGTATATATTAATCTCCACCAGTTATAAGTTACTTTATTTTATATTTATTAGTTTTTTATAACAAAGTTCTTATTATTTAGGAATATTATCGCGAAAATAGGGACATCAAAATTGTATTCTTGATATATAATTTATAATTTTGCGGGATATCTTAATTTAAATATCTGTAGTTAAATAGATATTTATTTTATAACAACTTGATCTATTATTCATACTTACTGTAGCAAAAATTTGATGGAGTGTTTTAAAGGGCCCAACTAGACCTTTACCTTGAATTTTAAGTCCCTCACTAAACAACTTTATTTAAGGATGATTTTAGATGAGCTATACTTCAGGGAAAATTTTTTTTTACAAAATTAATAAGATACTATGAACAGCAGTTAGTATGCCAGCCGACAAATACGTGCAAAGTCAATTTTAAAAAAGCGCTGTACATTTATTGGCACAAAGCTTCCCCAAAAATGATTCTTAATAACTTTTTCTTTAGTTCACACTAGAATATTACATATTTATGATTTTTTTTTTTTCAATGTTAAATTTGTTTTTCAGCGTATCCCGCCAATAAAACCATTTATAATTAATATTAACTTACATGTTTCTCACTTCTATGATACGACCGTTTGCACTATAAATTTCTAAAGTGATAAAAACATTGTTGTCTGTAGTGAAAAAAGATGCTATTAGAAGAATATATTTCTACTAATGATTTTTAATATCAATCTAGGACTTTCTTATATACAAGAGACTATGTCATTGGAAGAAGAAGTTATAACTATTTACTTGTAATACATAACGACTCAACATATAGGAAAAGTGAATTTTAATATAAAGATGTTCATCGCATTTTATGAAATAAGATAACTGTTAAACTTTGAAAAAGAACTTTACACCAAAATAATTATCTAAACCCTCTTTAAAAAATCAAATAGGTAAAAAAACGTTACTTATATCTTGCTAGTTGATCTTCTTTTTTTATTTCGTTATGGTGAGAAAAATAGATTAATCAAACGGGTTTATTCATAGTTAAGTGATTTTATATAAAAATATGTTGTATAAATTATAGAATTAGAATAATATTTTGCCAAAATAAGTAGAGGAACTTCTGAGATTGCACTAATGACGTATTAACAAACATACATCAATTCATCTGTATGTACACAAGTGCTCATACAGAGAAATAGTTTTTTTCTACATTGTTAAGTATCAAAAAATTAGATCAATAAGAAAATGCCAGGAATTATCGAAATCGGTCGAACATATCCTAATTATAAACATTCCCCAATTACATTCTCACACACCCAACTGCTTAATTAATTTATTTGCACCTTTGTACGTACTTTTGTACATGAAGAAATATTTAATCAGAATTTCAATCGAAATATATGGTAAACTAATGATAAATATCTTTTAAAAATATTTTCTCGCAAAATTAAAGTTTTAAAAATTATAGAAATGAAAAATAAAGGAACAAATCAGATGAATAAATATTTTTTAAGACGTAATTTGTATTCGAAAACCAAAAAATAAGCAAAAAATCATTTAAATCAGTCGAAGGATCCAGAAATATGACTGATTATTTATATTCCCCACCTACGCCCGAGCACACCAAGCTACCAAATTTTTTTTTTATTTCATGCCAATATTTTTTTTTGCACATAATTTTACGATATTCCAGAAAAAATTTGTTAAATACACTTAAAAAAACGACTAATTCTTTTTGCGTCTTTTTTTTAGCAAAAAATCAAGTTTCGAAAAAAATAAAAATTAAAATGAAAAAAAAAATTCTGAATGCATTGGAATTTTTTCAGAGAAGTTATTTGTATTTAAAACAAAAATAACAACCCCAGCATTATTAAAATCAGCCATAGAAATTATCAGATATGACTGATCATAAGCAGTCCCTATTTTTACCTATGCACACCCAACAACTTAATTTCATCAATTTCAACTGAAAATTTTTTTGGTGTAAAATATAATGATCTTCTGTAATTCTTATCATTATATCTTCCTAAATAGTAAAGTATAACTTAAAAATCAGCTTTTCCCAAAAAATTTAAAAAAAAAAAAAAAAAAAAAAAAAAACCCAAATTTCATTCTTCAGCGGTGATAGGAAACGAAAATCAACACTAAATAAGCCTTGTTGGAACAAAATCGGTCGCTGGAATCCTCAGGTACAACTAATTACATACATACACATATCCGCACACTAACGCCCACCCACCCACACACACACACACACACACACACACACACACACACACACACACCCGGAAAAACACACAGACAAACATTTTCCTACAATAATGTATTTTGCTTCTAAACTTCATGAGACGTGCTTATAACATGTTTTTTCGAAAAGTGATTTTTTGCCTAATGCTAAGTTTCCTCTACGACGATGCAAAATGGTTAAAAATATCGATAAGAACAGTAAAAAATTGGCAGTGTCCTAAACAAATTTAAAATGGGTAAATTATAGTTTGGAGTAGTAGAAAGAAACTCAGTCTGAATCAAAAGACAAAAAAGACTTAGTACTTTTTGGATGTGACAAGGTACAGTTTCTGCTTACCTCCACCATCAAACTTTTGGAAAAGATTATATAGAAGCCAGAAATTCAAAGTAATGTGTACGAGGGTGGTCCGATAAGTAATTAGCCTACAAAAGAAAAACGATAAATTTATTAAAAATTTCTTTTTATTTTTTAACATAATCTCCATGTAACT
>JAPYYV010011885.1:0-15067 GCA_030522625.1 Copidosoma aretas | reverse complement strand
TCGTTGAGGGCGTCGATATAATGTTGCAGCTCTAATACAAAAAAGGGCGCCAATCAATGACTCGCCCGGGGCGCCTAGGTGGCTAAGGCCGGCACTGCTCATTTGATCGGAAACACGATATTCCAATCGTGTGGAGAAACGATCTCTTTAAGCTTCTTCAACAGGATGAACAAAAATATGAACAAGGGTGAACTTGTATATACGAATGACAATGAAGATCAAGTGTCACTTTTGCAGCAATGACTCGCACGGAGGTAATTAGTCGCAGACGGTGATAACACCCCTTGATCATCCATCTATTCTACGTTTGTCAGTTACCTAATGCATAGGGTAAAATGACTTTGGTGTCCAACGGGACTGACCCAACACACGAGACGGAGTTTGCCGACTCGCTTGCTTCTGTTCTATTGTGTATATGTATAATATACGTGCAGCAGCAGCCGGCGCGGCGAATCTCGGAGCTGCACGAGCCGATGAGAGTGCATTATACATATATGTATATATATATATATCAGCAGGCGCGGCCTACGCAGCTGGATGGACCGGCCCTTTGTTCTCCCTCGGCCTCTCGTGCGTTCATTACATCTCGTGGGATCGCGGGGAAAGGGAGAGTCACGCAGCAGCAGGAGGAGGCGTAGAGAGAGAGAGAGAGAGAGAGCAGGTGCGGGCTTTCGACGATTAGTTCTGGACGGCTTCTCTCCTCCGCCCCTTTCCCCTCGAAGAGATAGATAAAGAGCCTCCCCCGGCCACGGCTTCCCGATTATTTCTTTTAATCTCATTCTGTTCCTCTGACTCTCGTGCATATATAGAGTATCCTGCTCTTGGCGCTGCAGAGGAAGCACAAACTCTCCCCCCACCCCGAGACGCTTTACGCTCCCGCATAGCCGTGCAATTATTGCTCCTCGCAGAGAAGGCCTGCGTCAGGTTTTGTTGCTCACGAAGCTGCATGACTCTTATGGCTGGCTATATAAAACAGAGCCGTCGCTCGGGCTGGCTCACAGGGAGGGGAGATGTATCCCGCCTCGCGGCGGCAAGTGCGCCCAGCAGGGCACTCCACGTATATGCATGTACGAGGGAGGGGGGGGGGATGCGGCTATATATATATATATATTACATATGTGTATATAGATATGTATAGATGAGTACGCGCAGAGGTGATGGATGAAGAGGAGGGCCCGGGCGCGCGCCAAGGTGGACGGCCCCGACCTTGATGCGCGTGGTTCTCGCGTGCCCGAGGATGCCCGAGCCCGAGCCGAGGACGCCCGAGCCAGATGCCGCTCGCGCTCCCAACCCCTCCCCCTTTCTTTCCCTCGCTGCGGATGTCGGATGTTTTCTTGCCCCTTTTGTATTATCTCTCTTTTGCTCGCATCCGCTCCAACGGGGAAGCTCCCGAGGCGCGGCTGGGCTCCACGTCTATATATGTATGACGGTGCGCATGTGTATGGACCAGTGTCTCGCATCGCCCCCCACCCCCCACCGTTGCTCTGTACGTTCGCGGCGCGGCCTGTGCTGTTTACAGGCGTCTGTGTGTGTATGCGCGTGCGTACGTTCGCGAGATGGTCGGGGAACATCGCGGAAGCCCCGTCTACCTCCATCCTTGGCCGATCTCGTGCCTCGATCGGGAGTACGGGTTATAGAGAGCAAGGGGAAAACGGGGCGGAGGGGGGGGGGACTCCTGGTTAAGTACTGGCCCGAGAGTTTAGAGTCGCGGGGCGAGACCCACGGGAGAGGAAGAACCGGTTGTGAGCACATGAGTTGCTGCTGCTGCTGGTGGTGGTGGTTACTCGAGCTGATGGTAGCTGAGGCTGGACGTGCGCCAATATGTATATACATATGTATATATATATATATATATATATATATATATATATATATATATGTGTTGTTGTTGTTGTTGTTGTTGTTGCTTACGGTGTGGCAGCAAGTGTCTTGCAGCCAGTGATGCTCATCATCGACGACGCTTAAACATATATATACTGCGATGCTGCTCTGCCTTCTTCTTCTCCTTCTTCTCGACTCGACTCTTCCTACTCCGTGATGCTCTCTTTTGTCCTCTCTCTCTCTCTCTCTCTCGTTCTTCGAGCGCTGAGTGAGTATACCTGTTCGGCTTTGTCCTCCCCAACGTCTTCATTTCGCAGTAACCCGGGAAGTCGTCAACGCTTGATTGGTGGTGTCAGCCGAATCCTCAATTTCTTACAGCAATTTTGCTTTGTACAGAAATATCAAGATGGTTGTTTTTTTTTTTTTGTTTTTTTTTTTTTTTTTTTTACTGTATTTACGTATGCCAAAGAGCACTATTTTTCGGGCCGAAACAGTTACATCTAACGAAAGGGATACTTGTGATTTAGATCCGAAAATTAATGGTGCAATGTAGTCTCGTGTGGGATATTGAGCTTATTATGATCATTCAACGACATTGTTGTTGAATTCTTTTCATTGCATATTACATACACGTCAGTCGTGACGAAAGTGTACAACTATAATATGTATCCGACTTGCATTGTAATTGGTTTGAGGTATTACGTATACGCTACAACATTATCATATTATAACACTCACCAGCAGCTGCAGCTGAACTAGCTGAACTTAACGGCAAGCACTAAACTCATGCTAAATCAGTGACCTGCATGTACGAGCGATTTCCCAGAAAAATCTCCAAATCAGAGCACAGCAGCACGGGACTATTCGTTAACATGAAATAACGTCGACAGATTCGTCAAGCGGCTGCTCCAAGAACTAATTTGATGATTGTTTTGTCACTACCAATAGCCCTGATAAAAATGCAAGCAAAATATCATCAAAGCTGAATCAAATATTATTCTCCGAACCGATTCAATCCAATCAAGATTTCATTGTATAGTGATTCCATAAAAGTAAACCGAGCCAACTTTGCTATCCTCGTTATTTACCTTACCCGCTCCACGGACATGAAATTTGTTCGTCCTGTCTGGACATTAGAGACGGACAAGATGGAAAGAGAATAAAAAGAGGAAGAAGAATAAAGGGAGAGCCACCTTGTCTTTGCCGTAACAATGTCTAAAAATCCAATTTCCTCGTTTCGAAAGCATACAGCAGCTTCCATTCCTTTCTCTCATTGGATCGTCCTTGAGCTCGTTTCCTCCCATATTTCTCCAATGTGCTTTCCGTTTATCTTTATTCGTTCCGTTTCGCCAACAACTGTACTTACATGCGGATATATCTCAAAGCAGTAACGAGGAGACCAAATGTCGCTAAGAATGGTTTTCCGCGTGCCCGACTAATGTGGCTCACGATGGTGCTCTCCCGGTATATGACGTTTTAATTTCGATATACTTATAACAAGTCACTGCAGCCGGGAGGTAGGGTATCAGGAACTTTTTGGCAGCCCGGAGTTGGACGGCTGGAGGAAGGACCACCGTACTGGCTCATTAATATACTTACTCGGCCGTTCCTTCGTCTTTTGACGAGTTGAAGGCAGAGCAAGGGGTGATGATATCTGCTGGTCTACGCTGACTGCTGAGAACGTCGTTGGGATTCGGTGTACATTTTCCTCAGATTTAAAAATAACACTTTGTTCTATATTACTCGGAGTGAGCCGTTACAACATATATGTTATACTACTCCAAGAGAATAATACACTTATTCCTCTTCATTTTACTCTGTACTGCTCTACTCCGTTGTCTGGATAATTTCAACTCTCTTATTCATATCGGTCCCCTCCGAAACAGAGCACGAATCTCTTCGACGATACCACATGTATTTATATGGATAGTTCTGTCATTAAAAAAGCCAAAAATATAATTTTTAAATCTTTTCTATCTCAAATCCTGTTCCAACGACATTTGTAATGGTGAATTTTGGTCAATTTTCGGAAAAAAAAAAAAACATGTTTGTCTCTATCGAGTGTGAGCATGAAGCTGCTTGTATGGTTTGAAGAAAAAGAGCAATAAGACTTTTTTTTTTTTTTTTTTTTTTTGTATATCTACCAGAAATTCGTCGTCATTTACATGCGTGATTTCATCGCCATACGGGTGTGTGAGCTTAACATTAACCCGAGTATTATAATACGATGGTTCAGGGCTCGAACGATACTTGGACATGCACGTGTTTCACCTATGAGTACAATCCAATCGTTTGAAAACAAAATCGCCTGCACCTGCGAAACTTCCTACTCGATAGTTCGGAGGAGTTCTCACGCCCTTGGCGCCATCAACGTGGAGCTCGACGCTCGGTTGGTTAATTGTCGAAGATGCAGGGTTTGTAGAGTCAGGTGTTCAATGGCACGAGCTCGGGCGCCCCAGCCGGTGTCGATTTTTTTTTTTTCGCAGGGGTTTATGAATTTATTTCTCACGAGAAGGTATTGCACGCAAAAAAAAGGAGGCATCCCCGCGCGCAGCGATTATAAGAATAAGAGGAGAGGAGAGCAAGAGGGGGAGAAAAGGGTGGGAGAAGGGAAGAGCACCATACCTCGGTCTCTCTATCCCCCTCGTTCCTCCTGCCATTTTTCTTCCTTTTCGTAACCACTGCGGCTGCTGGTGCTTTTTTGCTCCCCTTCGAGCCGGCCGAGTGCACTCCGGGGCGATGCGCTCCGCAGATGTTCAGCGCCGAGGATTACGAAGAAGCGAGAGAGAGAGAGAGAGGAGGGGACTATCTACCAGCAGAACCAGTATCCGACAGGCATCCAGCTTCTTCCTGATTTTGCAGGGCTCGTGCGCTCACACACACACTCGTAAACAACACAGAGATGATGAGCGAGAAGTGAGACCTTCCTTCCTCCGGCTCTACCACCGCCGCCGCGCTGCTCCTGACGATGATGCATGGGAGCGCGCTCTCGAGGTTAAGAAGAGTCTCCGGCCCGCCTTGATTGGGTTCTGCCTGTTTTGGATTTCGTCGCGGTTAGGGCATCGCGAGATCTCAAGACAACTCTTGGTCTTGTATTGATTTTCGAGGCAAGACTGATGAAACATTTTCAAGACAAGACCGTCGAGACTCTTGGTCTTGCAAGCAATTCCCGAGAAAATATCGATGTTACGGAAATTGGGCTGAATATTTTTTTTACAGAGCAGGCAAGTACCGATTTTTTTCTTTCCGTTCATTGTTGCTGGCTGTTGTACTCGTAATGCGTTTGATGATCAACGTTCCGACGAACAAATCGTCAATCCAATTCTTTGTTCGGATCTTCTTCCTCTGTCTTTTTTGTAACGACACTGCCACGAGATCATTTGTTTTTCTCTATGTTTTCAATAAATTACAAGACAATAGCCATCAAGTGCCGTATTTTAAAAGTCGAATCAGTTAGCAGTAAACCAGCTGTAGTTGATTGTTTATTTACTTCTAGCGAAAAAGGGAACGGGGGACAGCTGAATCTTGCTGCCAATAATGTTTCAATAAATTAATAGCTGCGACACGTACGATAACCCGTTCTCTATTATAAACGAACGCAAATAAGACGATAATGTAAAAGTTTACATGAATAATTGTAAAGAGTTCAAACTGATATGCATACATGTTTTACATTGTATGCGTACTTTGGGTCAAATAATAAATAAAGTAATACACGCATTGTGTAGGAATCAAAGCAGAAATAAATTTAAAAAAAAAACGCATTGAATGGGGACCCTCAAACTTTAAATTTCCGCATTTTTCGAGACCAAGACAGAACTTACTCAACTTTTGTCTCGTCTCGACTCTCGTGATACCCTGGTCGCATATCATCTTGGTAGCCCGCTAATCTAATGATTTTTTTTTTTTTTTTTTTTTTTTTCATTCGATCTCGCTACGCTGCCATCGACACTCGTATAATACATATTTAAACGATTTTCCAAACCCCTCCTGCCTTTCCCCCTTTCAATCCCTTAAGAACAACCATACCGTCTGTCACAGAAGCATTTTTTTTTTCCTAAACATTTTCATGAATGATTCCCGAAAAGTAAAATTAATTTGAAATACATTATGATGGTTAGAGTCAAACGTAAGACACGAGGTGTTGTGCAGTATCGTGTTGTTCTGACGTAGCTCGATCTTTGTCACGTACGACGAACAAGAGACAACAGAGCCCTGGTGCTCCGAGGTGAGTTTGCACCTTCGTGGCAACTATATTATTTGCGTGTTGAATTTTTGTATTCATTCGTGTAATATTTATACATCGCCATTAGCCATACAATATTTATACTTTTCCCTCGTCGCATCGACTGATGATCAACTTACGGCTATCACCTATATGTATACATATAATATATACTGCTCATAGTCCATGGTTCACTGATCCATCCTATCGAATTACCAAGTTTCGCGGACATTTTTCAGGGCGTCTCCACGGGGACCGAGGAAAAGTTGGCGCTCTGACGTTGCCCTGTAACGATTCCTAGATAAATGGAATGAAGTTTGGCCCGACCATCCGACCACACCTCCTCCCTCTCTCGAACTGGCTGATGGGATATCAAGATAACTGTTTGAGGGCACTTTTGACGCGCGTTTGGGGAAATTGCCGCCTCACAACTTTTGTTCGGTAAAATGCATTTGATTTATAGCCGAGTGCACTTGCTTGCGAGAAACATTCGATATATAGGGGCATACCCTCTATAGGTCTATAATTATACGTAATTGTACAAACTTTTGCCCGTGTATTCAATTTTCAGAAAATTTGAGAATCATTCGTTGGGATGAACCGGAAAGATAGAAAAACTGAGTAACTATTAACTTTACATCAGATAGAGGAACATTTATGTATCCATATATATTATAGTAGATCCATTATCAGTCCAAAAGCCGATTGCAAAAAGCAATGCCCGTAACTTGAGGTTAAAACATGGATTGTTCTGATCATGGTGGAATGGCCAAACCATGGCTGCAGTTAAGAAAAAAAAGAGTCCAGACAGTTAGAGTAAAGTTATACTTACACACTGTTTAGGAAAGAGTAACGGTAAGAAAATGGGGATGAGCGAGAATCGGGAGGAACCGATATGAGAATTGGAGAGGTATACGTCCAGCATAACGCAGTATAGTCGCGGAAGTGGCTGTGGCGAACTTGATCATAACCAATTATATATACATATACAACTATGTGTGTTACAGCATGTACCTTGAGATGAGCAGGTGCGAGCAATCCCGTGGGAGCCGTGTTCACGCTCACGTGTGTGTACTGTACATATATACATTGTATACATGCATGTAGTATTGTCCCTTGCACTTTCTCTTCTTACCTGGATGATTGCATCTCTGACGCCGTTTCGCGTGCTCCTGTGCGCTTATTTTGTTTGCGAAATATATTTATGACCTTGTTCTTTCTTCTCAGTTTGTTTGTAAAGTAATGTACTTTTGTGAATATACTGCTTGCAAACAGTAGTACTCAGAATTTTGTAGCTGTAAATCTAAATGTATTAAAATATCACGTTCGGAGCGTTAAATTGCGTTTCTTATGTATTATGAAATGCACAACAATGGCAGTGCTGATCAGCGTACCACCAATGGGGTGTTTCCGAAAAATCATTTGTTTGATTTTTTTCTGATTTCGACAGTTGAGCACAAGAAAGAGTCAACTCAGATTTTGGTCTGGTGTCAGTTCAATGTTTGTCTAAAGACAGTGTCAGATCCATTTTTTATCAAGTTATTGAAAGGTGTCGGTTCAGAAAAAATTTGTCTTCTTTGATTTTTTAATGGCAACATTGTTTGCAGAAACCACTGTCTGACAAAGTCCCCATAACTCACCCGTCGATACATCAGATAAAATATCGAAAAATATTGGACAAGTAGTTTTTTCCCACATTAATAAAATTAACGAAGATGTAAACTTGTTGAAGTTGTGCATGACGTTATAACGGTAGTAGAATTTACAACCTTGGTGACGTCATACGCCCTCTACTCTCGAATTTTGACTCGTGCTAATTTCGTCAGTACAAAATATGATGTTTTTAAGAAATAAGAAATAACGCGTAACTCTTATGTTTCAATAATCTACCTGACGGACCAAATAGAATTTATTCATGTAAACACCCAATCGTTAAAACAGCTCAACCAAATCGTTGGATCTTTGATTAACAGGACATAATAATTTACGTGCTGAAGCCTCCGAGCATTGAATATTACCATGTTAAAAAGTGTAACAGTTAAACAGAGCTGGTCGAATTGTTGATGACGAGTCGAGTGTTTGATTTTTTTCATAAAAATACGAGATAACATGACTTTGGTGCAAATTTGAAATATTTTAACTTGCATTAAAAACCCTCTCAATCATACATCAAATCAGTAACAGTAGTATCTTGACAATCGGTTCAAGAACTGAAATTAACAATCCAGCACGTTTTATGCCTGTAGATCCATCGGTAAAAAGCAAACGTACAACTGCAAATTGACAACTGTCGAATAGAAAGCTCGAAGCTGTACAAGTACTTCCGGCAGAAATGGGGAGAAGAGACTTCTCAAAAGTTCACGCCGCCCAATATAGCTGTCGCGTGAGAAAAATGTCCCACACCGTTTTTTCATGCCTGCTAAACCCATCATGAGACTCGCGTTGCGATAAGTTGGAAAACGAGCTGACGATCCTCCAGGTCGCCCCGCGGCGATCGATAGATCTGATACCGTCTTCGATCAACCGCTGCGGACTCGGAATTTTTCACAAGTGCAATTAGCCCGGAGGACCGGGGTGGTATAGGAATTGCCTAGCCTAGCTCCACCGCCGTGAACCGCAGTAACTCGATGGACTCAATTTCCATCCCTCGCCTACTGATTATTCATCAGGGCGATCGACGTTCGAGATTCACGGATCCACTCCCGCAACTTCTTCTACAAACTCGTCGACCGCCGGCCGGCCATTCGGATTGAGCGCGCGGGAACAAAACAGAAAAAAAAAAAATAAAAAAAAAGCCAAACTGCGCCAACTGCTATACCTGTACGAGTATCTCTCGCTAATTGCTTTTGGATTACATTAATAACGGGTTCGCGGCATCGATTCGTCCTTAATTTAAAGAACCAGGTGAATAAGATCTCAAGCGTCGCAGGCGCTCCGTGGCCTGTGATTTGAGTTGAGAAATCGTGTAGCAGCGGGTCATCGAACTCGCGAGCAATAATCATCCGAGCTCTCTTTTTTTGACCCTCGGATCGGTATACGTTCATATTATACCTATGATCGCGCTCGCGCGTGCGATACGGACAAAACCGGTCCTCACTGACACATTCTGTCATGTTGGAGAGCTCCTCGTGATTATTCCGTTTCTATGTGTACATTGTGCGATCCCATTTGTTTGCCACTTGTAAGCATACCGTGAACACCAACTTCACGATCAACTCCATCATCATCGTAGCTGTTGTTGTCGTCGTCGTCGTCGTCGTTGTAATCCTTTGTTTATACGTTTTATATAACTCAAGGTAAACGTGCTCGCCTCAATTTTGAACAACTCCAAGCCAGTCGAAGCTTTCATCACTGTCAGCTTTAACTTACAGCAAATAGAATTGCATCGCAGGAATCAATTCAACTTGATATTTGCACTCTGATGCATTGAAAGGCGGTGGAAAGCAAGTAAATTGCCAAGTGTCTGTGCGACGTTTGTCGGGAAAAACGAGCCCAAAGATGAGTGGAAGAGGAAAAAGCGAGAAAGGGAATGATGTTCGCGCGCCCTGTAAGACCACAACTTTTTCACCCCAAAAATTAATTTTGAGAACGAACTCTCTCATACTCGTGTGACGCCCGTGCCGAGCTTGAGGAATCCATAGGGTGCAGTGCGGAGCCACGGGCTACCTCCCTCCGAGGCTTGTGCAGCATGTATTGTGCTGAAAAGCCGAAAATAAAAAAATAAAAAAATTTCTGCGTGTTTACGTAATATGTATATACATATATATATATATATATATATATATATATATGTAGCACGAATATTATACTCTGCACCCCTCCCACCAGCCAGCCGTTCATAATTCATAATGCGCCTTCTTGTTCCCCGTTGTGTTTCGCTCAGCCCTGCTGAGATCATTGGAATAACTTAACATGCAAAATAGTGTTGAAAAATTTTTCCTCTACCAATATGTTTCCACCATGTGGAGCAGTGGACTGTGTGGAGATTTAAAAATTTGCATTTATTTTAGATTGGAGAAAGCCACGTGATTGAATAAATAGTGGTTGGATGTTTGGACGAAATTACTATTTTTACACGAATTCGACTTTTATATACTACAACTTACATCAGTAGGGTGCGTGTGCGGGTGTATTTTTTAGATGGACAAAACGATAATAATCAAATGGCTTTTCTTGCTGTTCAGTTGTTGTGCAATCCCTTAATCGAGAGATTGTGCACGAGAATGTCAAGCTGCTACGGGAGCAGCAACAGTCACAGGCGTCATTTTCGTAATACGACGACAACAAAAGAGCGTGTACGCCCAGCAGCTTTGAGCGTATAATGCAGGTTTTTTCCAAGAAAACAAAAGTAAGAAAAAGAAAGAAAAAAAAAAAAAAAAAAAAAAAAAAAAAAAAAAAAAAAAAAAAAAAAAAAAAAAAAAAAAAAAAAAGGGAGAAGTAGAGCAGGCAAAAAAAGGTAGAGCCAGGGACAAAGCTTAGCGTGTCACGAAATAATTACCAGCCCAGTGTGTATACTATGTACAATACCTGTGCGCATTCATACGGGGATGGGGCAACTGAATTGTCTGTTGGCGCTGTAATGCTGCCGATATTTTATTTTCCTCCCCCACCCGGGCCCTCTCGGTCCAACAGCAACAACTGCTGCCGATGGCGCTTACAGTATGCTCGTCCTCTGCTCGGGGAACATATTATCCACGGGCACAAGAGATATAGTACCTATCTACCTACATCTACCATTCTATATTCGCCTAATAATTATCTACGAGTGTCTACCTATGAATACCTATCTGAATGCTTGTCTTTCACTGGCTGATGCGTACATACTGCACGCAGCTCACGTAATAGTGCGCACGCAGAATTGCAAATGAGCGGGGAAAAATCGAAATATTTCTTCTGCAATGCATCCTTCGGTCGGATAAACCGTGCTTTTACTTTTGATTTTGACGTGGGTCTCATATACAATTTCATAATTATACACAATAACCGAATTAAGTATTAATTTTGAATAATCTTATAATTAGTCCTTACTCCAATCTGCATGTTTCGAATTTGCTTCCGTGGTGCGCATGCGATTTTTTTCACCAGCTCGACCGGAAGCAGTAAGCGTACCTACCCTTGCATTTGCAAAGCTTGGAGTAAAAGTGCTACTTCTGGTCAAGGTAAGCCGAAAATTATTTCCCAATGAGCAGTAAATTTCGATTTGTGCCTTTAATACTGTATTACCCTCCAAATTGTAAAATCAAGAGACACTAGAAATATTTTTTCGTGCAGGTAAGAAGATAATCGTAGATAGTACAGTGGTCAAGCCGGAAAATACTGTAAAATCTGGAAGAGTGGTGGAACAGCACGGATTTCTAAAATTCTCGCTTGTACCTATTTCTTAGACCTTCAGGAACATTCGTCATCACTAAACTCTGCCTTGGTATGAAAACGAAAAAAATTATGGTAGTTTTCCCGCCTCAAAATAGTAAAAGTAATACAAAAATTTTTGAATTCAAATTTCACCTCGTAAAGTCGTAAGTCGAATGTATATATAATTTGATGGTTATTATTTAAACAGTAGGCTTAATTTAATTGTGGTGAGCTGTGGGGGGGTCGTGAGCAGCCAAGGGATTATTTCATTCATGCCTCATATATTTATACATCATGTTTTTTGAGAAAGAAACGCGTTTTGGTCTCGACCCTGATGTAATTTTACTGCAGTGCAGATAACTTATATTTCTGATACTTTCCTGTTTGACTACAGCGATCAGGATAAGAAGATTTTTGTTCTGTTATTTTGCCATCTTAAAATATGACGGGTATAAATAGATACATACATATACTACTTATCAGTCAGTTATCAAGCCTATGATATTTTTTTTTTACTCTGTCTTTGATAATTTAGTAGTACGATCGATTAGTTGGGATGAATTTGGTGAAAAACCGTATGGTATCGAAGATTCTTCCACGTACCCCTTGACAGAGCTATATATACTATAAGCTCGATGATTTTGAATGCAGGAAAAACCGTAAAACCAAGCAAACACTAAATAAAACACTTAATGCTTTTTTCATGAGAGTATAGTTGAAAGTTCGGGCGCGAGTTGGGCCAGTGAAGTATAGTACTTGGATGGATGTAAGGAGCCCAAAATCGTAATGGGTTATGCAACTCTCGCAATGAATTTTCAAGTACTTTTACCATTGAAAACTTTGTAGTCGCGAGTCGAACGTTGCGCTATACGTACAATAATGCGCCTAAAAAGTTTTTGCGGAAGCGCAGTGTATAAGTAAGGGAACATGTACCCGATGCCTAACATACCTTGTACATATAAACAATATCATATACCTGAGTACCGAGGATGCCTCCGTTTCTTATCGCAAGCTCGCTTTATCTTATTTTTTACACCGGACGATATGCAAGACCATAGGCCATATACAGAATATAATATAATGTAACATGCAATTTTGCGACTTTTATTTCGATTTTCTTGTAGTAAAACGTCGTACGTGTTGGTATTGATACTTGTATAGTTTCAGGTATAGACTGTAAAGTACGTGCCCACGTTAACCCGTCAATGTCGCGAAATATTTGCTCAAATGCCACGTCGCGAGATTATTTTCAAGCGGCTAGGAAGCGTCGAGAATACACACTTAATATAACCCGTATACATATATATATATATATATGGGTATACGAAGCGAGCGGAGAAGCTGCGCGAAACAGCAACTGCTCGATAAAAAGATGGAGCGAGCGAAGCAAGAGCGCAAGGTTACATAGGCAGAGAGACAGAGATGCTGCTACAACAGCGTCCTTCGGAAGGAACAACTTTTATTTGTGCGCTGCTGCGAGCCGGTCGCGCAGGATCGAGGCAACAGCAGCAGCAGCAGCAGCACACCTCTTATCCCCGAGAGATATCGCTCCGCCTCTCTTCTTCTTCTTCTTCATCCTTCGCTCGTCCCTTTTCTGTACCCTTGTATGTATGTATGTATTGCTATTTTTTTTAAACGTCATTACACATAATAGTGCAATTTGTGTAATGGCAGCGAAGCCGAGCCGGCGAGAGCTACCCACCGATCGGGCGCTTCCGTCGTGGCTCGTACGGCCTCGGCCACGCGAACAACACGCGATCCTTGCCCCCACCGCGTGTGCCCCGTCGTCGTCGCCGCGGTATAACCTGTTGGACCGGTCGTGTTGTTATACTTATATTATACGTGCCGAGGGCCAGATATAGCACTGCACGGCACGGCACAGTACTTACTTACTTACTTATATACATATATATCACGTGTATGTATAGAAGAAAAGGAAGAATCTCGATTCTCGAGATGAAGAAGGGGCGCGTGTGTTCTTGCTGCTGTTTCTCTGCATATATACTAGTCCGTGCAGCCTAGCACTTTCCTCCCTCCCTCCCCTCTCGCCTGTACTTATATATACCATCCCGGCCAGCCTTTCGTAATATAATTATTACTTTTTTCCTCTTTGGGCCTAGGACTTCCTCTCGCCGAGCCGTTGGCGGCGCGGCGTACAGCAGGGGTACTTATTATAATGGCAGGCTGCGGATAACGAGAAAAAAAAAGAATAAAAAAAAAAAAAACCGCGGGGAGCGAGAGAAGCCAGCGTCCCTTTCCGCGAGAGGGCAGGAGAATCCCGACATTCTCATTTCCAGGAGGAATCTCTCTCGTCCCGTGGCTAATTAGACGGAAAAATTCCAATGAACGGACAAAGGGGTTCGCAGCCGGTTATACTTATTCATATGGACTTTTCATACGCCGAAACTATATGTATGCCCCGGGCCCTTTTTTTTTTGTCATTCCTTCGTTCTTTCTACTTTATTTCGTTGCAAATATATGCTGAATTGGGAATCACCTAACCTGCTGTCTTCGTGCCGCGCGGGAAAAAGTGCAGTATTCATAATCAAGTAGAAACAGACAAGTCAGGTCAGACGATGGTCTTACCATTTTCAATTTGCAAGTTCTAAATGAAACAAGAAGTAAGTATGTGATACCCTCAACCAGCATTACATTGCCATCCATAATTAACTTCTTGACAAAAAATAAAAAAAATCAAAAAGATGTACTTATAGCTAATCTGTACGTGTTAAAAATCAATCGCAATATTCCGCCCATCCGGCATCAAGGACAGGCAGACATTACGTGTTAGAAAAAAGCATGAAATATATGAAATGGATATAGGTGCTCGCGAATGGTCCTGAGTCATGTTGAGTTTGTGGAATCGTCAAAATTTTTTTCCGTGGAAAAAAATAATGATCCAGGGTATAATTATGTTATGACCATGTGAACACGTTCAATTTTTTTTTTTTTATATTTTGTTTTTGGTCGCATAATTGTATAGTGCGCTATTTTAGCTATTTATTTTTCACACGAGTGATTGACCCAATGATGCAAGACTGACAGACCAAGCGTTACATTCAATTAAATTAAGCTCTAATGATTTGATCCCGTGCTACATTATATAAATATATAATTAATTAATGCAATTTACATAGCTTGTCAAGACAAACAAAAATGATCTTTACCAAATTTCGATCCGATGCGTGGTTTTCGAGATGTCAATTCAAAAACAAGGAATTTCTGCATCACAAAACCGGCTACGAAAGTTTTTTAAGTATTTTTTGACAGTGATTATACAGATTTCCAGTTGACAATATCTCAAAAAATACGCACCGGATCGAAATTTGGTAAAGAGCTTTTTTGTTCGTCTTGACAAGCTTAATCTCGCGGTATAGTTTTCCTGGAACATTTTCGGAACACCCGGTACATATATATATATATTATTCGCTCAAATATTTCTCAAGAAGAGCATTTATGAATGATTCTTTATGATTATTTTTAACAAACTTTCTTTCGATACCTGTACATTACAATGATACAGTGTTACTGACAGTTTTTTTTTTTTTTTTTTTTTTTTTTTTTTTTTTTTTTTTTTTTTTTTTTTTTTTTTTTTTTTTTTTTTTCTTTTTTCTTTATTTTTCCAATTTTAAATTGGTTTATGTTCTTAAATCAGAAAGAGTTTTTTTT